>JAMKCH010029200.1:0-17673 GCA_023653785.1 Ophioderma brevispina
ACATGTTTTTTGAATGTCTGCGGTCGGAATCAGCTATTTGGAGCCAAATCACAAAATTTTGAGTTAGTCCAAAATTGGATAAAAATCTCAAAGTTTGTTGTTCCAAATAATTCACATTTCCCAAAAACAATTCCACCCTCCATTTCCCCCAAGGAAACTAAGTCTGGTGCGATACTCTGTCGGTTGGGTTACATGAAAGGAACATTGTAATAGTGTTTGTTAGGCTACACCGGCAGTATCTATTCCTAACCCCTCAAAATTAATTACATTTCCTGAAGGTAATTATAGCTCTTATACCATTTTACAGAGGTGCGAGCAGCTTCTAAGGATGATGTCTATATTTAAACGTGTTTCGCTAATTATTTCTGGCAGCACAAGAAACTACCCCGCTCATTGTATTGAAGAGATCATGACGTTTTTATTCAATCAGGCGGTCTGTACTCATGTCTATTCATTTACAACGTCACCCTACTTGAAGGCACACCCTCATATCATAGCTTCATAAATGCCCCAATAATCATTTCCTTCAACAAGTCAGGTATTTTCAATAGCGTCATGAAATACACCGATAATTTCAAGAGACGCATTTGCATAATCGTTGATTGCCTTGCGTCTCTCTCGCAAGATTTGCCTTTTATCTGGGGAATATAATTTCAAAACCTCGCTGACTACAACTTGAAAATGAAAGACAGATAATATCAAAACCATACATCATAACTTAAGAAATTCTTAAACTTCCCCATACCACAACATAAATTGACAGCCATGAAGGCCATCACTGCTCTTTTCCATCTACCATTAATTAGCTCAGTTGATAAAGCAGCGGACTAGTGAATCGAAGGTCCCATGTTCAAATCCTAAACGCTCGCATTGAAATTTTTCACTGAACTCCATGTTTATGTTAATTACCCACACGTTTGAACTCTTTCTTAACATCCATCGAAATTGGGAACATTATTACTGGGAAAAAACTAGGATAAGATTCGAACCTGTACTTTTTTGTAATGTTTACATGTACTTGCGGTGTTTTACCTTAGATATTTAAGATCGTAGCTATTGGTCGACAGAAACCTCATTTATGTTTTTTTTTTTTTTTCAATTGGAATCTTTGTATGATAGAATCAGGTTTGTTTGGATACAGGTCCTTCCCTCCAAATAACTTGTGGGAGATTAAACGAACCCTGCAATACAAGTGAGACGATTACATTTGAGTTTCAATGGAGTATAGTCAGTTCGTTCATGCAAACCCGAGGACACCCGCTGCAAAAATAACCAGTTAATTCTCGAAAGTAACCTTAAACACAACACATATATAAGTAGCATAATCCAATTTAATCATGCAGTGAAAAAAATACTTGTTCCGACAAGTATCTCCCTTTACATTTCTACAATGCATGACTTTCATTCTGTAGCAGTTGTAATTTAAAATTGATCTATCCAAGTTTATTTTGCTCTTTTTGAAAATCTGATATATTTTGTTTCCCGTACATCTGGCCAGCACATTGTTTGTTCTTTGAAACATTTTTTGTAGACCTTTAATCCCGAAGGTAGAGGGATAGCGGTTGTTGCAGAACAGCCCCTACTGTCCACGTTGGTTAAATCTTTTCACTGAATTGTGATAAATCTACTCTTTAGTTTTTCTTAATCATTTCTTTTTTTCCTAATCTTAAGGCAAACGATGAAAAAGTACTGACTCTAGACACAATATGGCAACAAAAAAGTGCCAGAGATTTTCACTGGGGGAAAAGCCCAGTGGGGGGGCCGCTACTGTTTCTTTTTGTATTATTACTTTTTGGCCTACTTTTTCTTTTTTTAAAAATTACAATGTTTCAATTTTGTTTCTGACAACTAAACAGATGAAAAACCCCCTGGGTTTAATATGGCGCCAATAACTACATAAGGCATTTCAGTGAATATTATCAAGCAATAACATAGACAAAACAAAAAATCTTCCCGTGATCATATGACGAATGACGAATAATCGTTGATTGATTCACATTAATATGTTACCATTGGTCTACACATATCTACATGAAAAAAAGGAAGAACATTAAAAAAAAAAGACCGACTGAGACTCGATCAAGCAAGTTATACGAGCCGAGTCATTGCTTTACTATTGCAGCGTGGTTGCCAGGTTTGGTTGAATGAACAATTAGCTCCATAATAGGTGTGAAAAATTAGCACGAAACCTTCTATACAAATGTATAAGATTATGGATTAGGATTACACTGTACCAGTCATTTCATTGAAGCAAACCTGAGACACCACGCTGCCAAATTCGACACCAGATCCTTCAGGTCGACCACTGGCCTGCGACGATACAATACATGCCCTGGTTCACCTGAAAACTTTCAGATATCTCGGCAAGTGAGGTTCATTTGCTTGGCTGTTTCTGGAGGACAAGTCTTGCTATTCATCTTTGACATTCCGCGAAAGCACCCATAGCGATCACCACATTTAGTGTCATCCTTGGCATTTTAACAGTGAATTTGGACCATTTATTATTGCAAGAGGGCGCTATTATATTTCCAGTCATTCTCGTTATTTCATCACGTCACGGTGCCATGATCGGGTTTAAGGTATTTGGCTTATTCCACCTTCAGTGTGATCTACTACAGTAGTATCATTCAAATATGCCAAAAAAACTGGATTTGCAAAAAATGAGGGCAACTTCCTCTCTCTGAATGTCCTCATGATTCACACCAGGAAATAACGCGAGAAACCGGTAAGTCCATCCCCAGCTGCAATGTAGGTTTTTTTTTTTTTTTTGGTGACCCGCGCCTAAGGATACCCTAAAAACTGAGAAAATGGCGAGATCTGGGTTACAATCATGGTGCTATCATAATTAAGTATAAAATCTGTAGATATCAAAAAAAGTTGTCATGGATATGTTACTTTGATCTGACAAACCATTATTTAACCGTATTCTTTACAGGAACACCTGACTGAAAAAGTGTTGTGACCTCCAGGGTCCCGGTTGCATGCTAGTCTTCACGGTCCGTAGCTCGAAAATGTTGGGGATAACTACCCTAATTTCATGATTGATTTGGGTAGGAGCTATGGATCTTCAAACAGAATGCTAGCTTTAAGGTCTGAGATGTTCCATTGAAGAGAAAATGACATTTTTTAATCTCGCCCATTTGTAACAGGAATGGGAGCAGTATTAGTGTGTGAAACTCATGTCTCTTTAAGCATATCCTATTTTCTTCACTTTGGCGGCCAGCTGGATTCATAGCTATAAGTTGTTCAATATACTTAAAACCTAACCAAATCCTAACACTAAAACCACAGTACTGTGGTCGAATCCACATAGGGGCACCACCAACCACTATTAGGCCATATGAACAAAAATTTAACTAGGTTCAAATTTAGACCTGGTCGAAGTCAAAATTAGCTTTGGTTCAAAATTTACGTTTTCCATTTTTTCTTCATAAAGTAACTAGCAAATTTCAAAGCCTAAAATGAAAATTCCAAATAAAACACTGATACCTCATGTCCATGCAAAGAAATGTTTTTTTTGCCTGGTGGGACTAAATTACACGTGTTAGGTTATTTCTAACTTTTAGACCCAGGCTTAGGTCCATATCACAAAAGTGTTAGACCAGGTCTAAAGTTATACCTGGTTTAAGTGTAATTTAATCCACCGGAAAGAAATTTTCCTTTACGTTGACATGAAATATTCTGTATTTGGCACGTTTAATGAAAGTGGGGGTCCAGTAGTTTGGCCTTATGTAGAAAACATATTTTTTCAGTATAATTTTTATTTGGGCCACTTAATCAGTTGTTTTTTACCTTTTCACTCATGAATCACAAAAGCACATCTGGTTGAAATTTGAGTTGCCTGCACAGGTTTTCAAGATATTACTTTTTGGAAAGGTGAATGTTAAGCCTTTTGATGGACACAATTTTTCCCATTTTTGTCCATAAAGTAAATTCGCCTGAAACAACGTATTTTGTTGTTAAAATTTAATCTGAAAACAGGATAGTTTGAAAACTGTCTTGATATTAGACTGTATACCCACCCAGTCTCTGCTCTGTCTCTGGGGTTAGAGCGCACTTGGTTAAAAGATATGCTCAAAATAAAACTTGAGACTTTTCAGCTTACCACCCCCCTAGCTGGACAGCCTGCCAACCAACTTGTCCACAAACGTGAATTGCACAGGGTCCTGGCTTAACACTAGGTAGGGAGTAAGCCCCGCCGATACTGTAAGTACGAATCTGTAGGGAAACTGTCCTCCAGCAGTATCGATTCCAAGTACGGGACAGCATTACCTTGCGCAAACATCTCGGTAATTTGAATCTATAATCCGGGACCACAGACACAACCTCAACAGGTCTATCAATGGCACGCACTTATGGCACTATATAGTTCTCTTTAATCGAATACGCGATCGGCAGCTAAGTTGAATACTCCTTTAATAAGTTTTGACAGTCCATGAATTATGTTGCGAGTACAGTTGCAGCAAGCGTTTCATTTCGTAGCTTTGTGATATATGTTTAGTGTGCATTCTTATTGCTAGAGTATCAGAGTGCCCAATATGGAAATAAACAAGAACCAAACAAAAAAGACGGGAAGGAGAAGCATGGAATCAGAAATTTGTCCTTGTGATTTCTCCTTTCCTCATATTTTTTGTATGTTTGTTTGTTGGTTGGTTGTAGTATTTCCTTATTGAGGATGGGCTGATCATGCTAAAAATAATAGGGCCTACTCATGCATACTACAGGTGCCACACAAACAAGCACAGGCTCTCATTTTACCAAAGCCCAGTGGTGTCCATTCTTCCAGAAAACCTGAATTATTTCCCCGCGCTATACAGCTGGTCTGACGAAATCTTCCCAATAGTCATCTCAATTTCAATGTTACAGGTAGCTTGTCCATCCACTGTACCGTAATCAAGCCGTTGAACAGGTAATTAAAATGTATGTTTCAATGGGGAGTCTAGTAACAAATCATACTTGTACTTTTTTCCTACAAAATAAGATGAGTAAAGGTCAAACCCAGATCACCCCCTTTTTTCTTTGATTTCCATGCCACTCATGAACATTCTTTATTTCAATTATATTAAAAAAACTTTTGGCTTTTTTTTATAAAAAGATCAAAAATTTATAGAAATTCAACAGTTTCGGGTGATGAGATGTTCACAAAAAAGGAGCATTTTTAGGGGGTTAGATCACTTTACCAAAAAAGTCTACCTTTTCGAAGCCCAGCACCCCCCCCCAAATAAATCTTGTGTACGGCCCTGCTAACTAATGTTTCATTTAAAAATGTTGCCATTCGGGAAATCTCTCCCTAGTTCAAAAGCATTACGTTAACATACTGTTCAAACGCAAAAAAGGTGAGAACAAGAGATATTTTGTTCTCCCTGAAACTTTTTGCAGACTATTATCCTAGATTACAGAGACCCGGCGTCCTCAGAGCTCTTTATTTCTCTTTACTTCTCCTTTTTCTTCTTACCCATTTTTCCCTTCTCCTTCCCCTAGGCCAGGCAGTGGCGATTTAAGGAAAAGGGCCCTGTCAGCAATTTAAGATGGTGCCCCTTTAGTGTTGCGAGGTGACGCCTGTCTCCATTTAGTGCGACTAATGTGTCTGAGGGGGGCCCTGAGAGCACTTTTCGGGGGCCCCGGTCAGCAGCTGTTGACAACTGCGACTCTTATCCGCCACTGGGCCCAGGCGCGAGAAAGCTCAAACCCTACACCACAAAGGGAAAGACGAAGACGGTCCCATTTCCTATTTTTTGATTAAAGGTTACAGATTTGGAGAAAATCAAAGAAAAGGTTGAACTGTTGAATATGATGAGTCGATCAAAAGTACCCCACCCGAGGGTTAGAATCAATTTAACGGGGAAATATTGCAACTGATTTCTTTCCCAAAAGTTTAACAAACACTAATGGACTTTTCGAATCCCGACCCCAAGAATCCTGTTGTAATGGACCTACTTCCTCTTCCCCGTGTCCTCTCCATCTTTCTTAAATCCTTTCTATAACCTCATTCCAGAGCTTGTGTAGCACGATTAACGACTTGGTCAGCCCGCTGCGCTCGGTAAAATCGTCAACTCTCCCCTCCCCCTCCCGAGTGTCAGGGCCATTGCAGCGCTGAAAAACCTACCCATTCTAAGGGTAATTGCCGAAAATAGTACCAACTAGTGCATCTCTTCCATGGGTGACCTTCGACCTATGTGTGTGACTTTGACCACAGACTTGCTCTGTGCCCGGTCAGTAGTTCACGCAAATTGACCTCTAGATGACCCTTGACCTTTTTCTAAAAACTCTGTACAAACGTCAGACTGTCCCGCCCCAGCGCCCCCCCCCCCCCCCCCGGGCACTCTCATCTTGGAAGCGACTCGTATGTAGGCTTTTAAGACCCCCCCTTTTCAGCATCGTTGTCGCTCAAAACACCCCATCACCCAAAACCCCCATATTTTTTGTGAAAATTTTACCACTGTCATCCAAGAACCCTATTTTGGGGAAAAAAAAAATTTTAAAACCAGAGACCTCTATTGTTAGAAACTTTGCATATTTGCCACTCATGAAACCCCTATTTTGGGATAATTTGGCTATCTCTCACCCAAAAGCCCTATTTTTTCAGTCCTCTTCACCGAATGGCCCTTGGTTTGGAAGGCACGACCTGAACCCCATATCATATTTTGAGTGCCCTCCCCCCCACCCGGGTCAGCCCATATGTCAAGTACAACGAAAAGGCATATCTGGACAGACAGATCTGTTTTTTAGAGGTAGCCTATTAGATATATCTGAGGATTTTCAATATGAGCAATGATAAAATTGACTTCATCAAGCTTCATTTTAAGAGGCATGAGGCGCAGGAGTGAAATGTGAATAAAATTGAATGGATATCTTATTCGATGTAGTGACAACTATCAAAATAACATGATTTGTACCAGTTAGGCCCTATAGTATTGAGCAATAAATGTACCGACAAGAATTTTCTGGTGGATATTTGATTGATAATAATAATAATACTATTCACTACTACTAGTACTAGTACTATTATATTTGAGCAGAGTTGGCAATTAAAAATGCATCATCATAAAGTCCAATAAAACATTAAACCGGAATCGGGACATGATAGGCAAACACCTGCTTTAGCAAATCACAATGCGCGCGGCGACAAAACCCCAGTGGTTGTCAACAGCCGCTCAGTTTCCCAGGGCCCGTTTTAAATCCTGCGCAAAAAATAAGCCCTCACACTGCGTCGAGAGACAGTGCTAGTATACCAGAACCATGCGTTTTGACTAATTTTGTGCGGAGTATTCCCCTCTCCCCGACCTCGGGGAGATGGTAGACGTTTTCCTACAGAATTCGGAGGGGTTCCACCGATATGGGTTTGAAGAGTATAGTTTAAATTTCAGTCGCTTCGGCGTTTTCCAATCAACCGTTGACCCGAGGGAGGATCTATTGATATGAATAAGGGACCTAAAATACATATCTATCAAAAAATAAAATCCTCTTCACAAAATAGGTAATGTTCTTTTGATGACATATGTGTCCTCAAAATATGTAACGTTTGCAGTAAGAAAGGGGGATTTTAGGTCAAAAAATTACATTTCTTTGCCCAATTTAACTTATGGAGTGTGTCTTGGGTTGTGGCTCAGAACTTTCCAATTAAACTGGTAAAATGCACCAAAATTACATCTGATCTTGAAATTTCACATTTTATGTAAATCGGGAAGATTGAGTAACCCCTCTATCGTAAACATTTCCATTTATATTTTGAAATGTGCATTTTAGTCTTTAAAATTTGCTTAGTTAATTAAATAAAGAAAATGTAAATAACGGTCAATTTTGGACAAAATCTAAGTTTTTAGACCTTATTAATCTTTAATGCTAGGAAGCTTTATATTACCTAATTGGTAAAGTATACTGGTCACAAACATCTCACTTCACTCCTGAACAACCAATTTGATAATGATCACCATGTATGACAACACCACAGGAAAATTTCAGCCTCATTCTAGAGAAATTACTGTCCGAAAAGGGTTCTTTTACTGTACTTTAAAGAGATCACCAACAGGCTATTTAAACCACACACAGACACAGTTAAATAGCCAAAAGGTTTGACGACAATGGATTTGGTCAGCTTAGTTTAAAAGAAAAGCAAATACCAACTTGCACCCAAACCCAACAATCTTACCAAAACAAGCGCAATGATGTTGATAGCACCATATGTCCAGCCTTACAATCTGGATCCCATGTTGCACAACCTAATGACTAGGTTGATTTTAATGATTTTATTGGTTCAAGAATTTGGTATGTCCCAAACAACAATTACATAAAATTACAATATTTGAGATTATACTTAAATGTAAAACAAGGAATGTCCACTATCTCCCACAAGAAGCGTGCAGTTCAACCAATCATATTCCTCACAGAGAAGACTTCAAAAATGACAGGTCATGCAAATTCACTCTTATAAATCCTTAGTAATATATTCCGGGAAGCTTCTCAGTCCTGAAGTACTTTGTCCAGCAGTTCAAAACGAAAAGGTTCCAATAGTCCCATCACTACATTCATATTCCACATATCTCAATCCAAGATAATAACCACGATTTCTATCTGTCCCAAATTTGGAATCCTATTTTGATTCCCCGCACTTTCGGCTTCAAGACAACACAGTAGAATATTACACACTCTGCTCACATGGAACTGAAAATATAATAAATCCTGGCACTGTTGTGGAGAATGAATCTACCATTTATTGTAGATAAAACTAGCTATAACCATAATGTATAGCTGATTGCAACTGTTGACGGCAAGACTTAACTCAAATCTCAAATATATACTGACTTCACAAGTTTCCCAGTCTAAAAGTAGATATTACCTACAGAATCATGCATAAACATAACTGGCTTAGCTGACCAATTATCACATAAATTACTTCATCTGAAATCACATCACTTTGTGGGGAAATCCCTGATCCTACAATTGTTTTGATAACAAGTTGAATGACATGTTTGCAAGTTTAGCGTTAGTTCTGGGTTGAATTCCCCACTTCCCTTGTTGTGCAATCTAGCAGGTGCAACTTGCAAAAACAAACTAGGGGTATTCACCTTTCTCTCTTTTATAGTAAACAAAGTACTTTTCCCATGAGAAATCTTTTCTCAAAAAAAAAATGGAGAAAATAATATTTTTGAAAGTTTAATCAGAAAAATGGAGGCTATATAACAAGGATCCCATGGTTCATCTGGGTAGAGAGGAGTAATGGAGGTACAGCACAACATGTTGGCTACAGGAGGGCTCGAACTCACAACATTTGGTGAGCGGGTCTGGCGCTTAATCCACTGTACCACATGTACCCTCCATGTGTGATCATTGGAAAGTAATGCCATATTGAAACTTATTGAAGCTTCTGCACTGCAATATCACAATCAAGGTAATTGAATTTGCAGTGAGTTATGGTAGAAGTAATCAATATATCCCAATGTTGCAGCTATTGGGGTGTTTCCATAAGGTGACACCCTTCTTTCTGACACCCTTATGAATTTGGAAACCTTAACGGAATACACCACACGGTTTATGTGGTGTCACCTTATGGAAACACCCCAGCTTTTGTAACTCACTGCACTGTACTCAGTGCACTGCACATGTACAAACAGCAAAGTACAAACTGGCCTTTAGGCAATTGAAAAAAATCTGTTTTACGGGCGAGCGGACCTCTCAAGTAGGGTCAGTCGGTTGGGCAATTTTTTTTCTTTTCTGGAGGTCAAAATTGGCCTAAACCCAAAAAATCTGAAAAATGAGGAGAAAAAATGATTTTTTGAACAAATTTTATAAAAAAAAAACTGGCAAAATTGATCAATTTGGACTCAAAACAGGCTGATTTTTGGAAAAACTAAAAAAAAATCTGCAAAACTGAAAAATTAGGGTCAGTCGGGCCCATAAAACAGTTTTGTTTTGTTTTTTCGTCGCCTTATTTCAAAAGCCACTGATTCATGAAATAAACTTTGGGCAACAGTTCCAGATGTCTATGTTATAAATGAGCTAAGCTGTCAACATGTCTGCAATGGCCCTATGAATATGCCATTTCCATGGTTGTCTTGTCAATACTCTTAAATGTCTGGCAAAGGATACTGCTGGTCAGTTGACTCTGTCCAATAGAATCACTTTGGTTGTTACTTATTCTGACAATATAGCCAATCTATGTTATAAATAAGCTAAGCTGTCAACATGTCTGCAATGGCCCTATGAATATGCCATTTCCATGGTTGTCTTGTAAATACTGTTAAATGCCTGGCAAAGGATACTGATGGTCAGTTGACTCTGTCCAATAGAAGCATAATCAATCCCGTTTTGTTGCGCTTCACTGATGGAAACTAAGTAGTCTTTTAGAGGACCATTTGCATGAACATTTATCGCATGCCAGGACATCTTCATTTCAGACCATGTCCTTCCAGAAAATGTTATGGGTCAGTGGGATGAGCCCGTCAAGATGAGCCTGCTGGTTCACTTGAAGAATTCAGGACATGGCGCTTGTCGGCTGGATTGCCAGCAAAGTAAATAAGTTAACAGTCAGCGTTCAACAAGTAAATTTTACAAAATGGTGCAAGAATTAGCCCTCAGAAGACATTTAAAGCATATAAAACCAAAAAATTCAGGGGCGGGAGGGGCCCTAAGGCCCCTGGACCCCACCCGTTTTCTGTCGGTTCAGATATGACACTGCCCGCCCCCAATAGAGCAGCATCCCACCTCAAAGACTTGCAGTTTATTTTCCTTAGCTTTTTTATCACCTGAAAAGGTATGGCAGACCTGAATACATGGGGGAGTGTTTATCTTTCTTTTGAAGCGATTTGGACAGATTCAATTATATAATGTTGCTGTACATGAAGCGGGATTGCTACAGCTCCTCTCCAGCTAGTCTGTTACCTTATCCAGACTGAACAATGATAGTACCAGATTTACACGCCCGGGTGGAGCGGAGTACTTGAGGTAAAGGAGCTTACTCAAAGCAAGGGCACAACACATTGGCCACAGTGGGACTCAAACTCACCTTTAGCTGTGAGCCCTCATTATTATACATGTCAAAATACATTATATGGGCAGCTGTTGCAGATCCTTTTTGCACATACAATGATCTACCATTGATTAATTTCCAATTTCCTGCAAAATAAAGAAATCTGAACATTTGATTTTCAATGTTTTATGTGCTTTAAGATGTTTTCCCTAGTTGTCATACCAAAAAGAGGTAATTGCTGACCATGAGTAGGGACAGGAGGATATGAGAACACATCTTTACAGGCTTGAAGTGTTGTTAAGAAATATTCAAACATTCTGATATGAACCCATTTTGAAATCACTTCCACTTATTCCAAAACAATTTGGATGTCTAGCATGAACCCACTTTGGCAAGAGTTCCATATATACCCCCCCTTTTTATTTTTGACCTTAGGCTTAGGGTATTTTTTAAAGCAATATTAGCACATTTTTTTGAAGAGCGCCCCCATTTTTTCAAAATTTGGAGATTTTTACACGGTTGCATTGGTAACTGGCTAGTAAACTATACCTGTGAATGGTTAAGCTGAAAAATGTCTATGTGTCACAAACGAAGGAATTTTGTACTAGAATAATTATCGGGATTCCCAATAATAATTCAACGGCTGCCTGAAACGGCTTGCCAAGGTGAAATAGCCGGAAAATAACACCATGTAACTGTCTATGCTCATTTCATTAGTTTGTTTTTTAATAGTTCAAGCACGTCAAGTTAGAGGTTTCTTTTCTCCTCGAGGTGGCACTATTTTTCATCATGGACGGACTAACGTAGCATTTCCAGCTCTGCCGTTAATATCAATCTGGGATCCCAATTTCTAATTGCAAAATTTTGTGAAAATACACATTTTTAAGCATTCTCGATCGCAGTATAGTTTGGGCTAGACAATTACGAATGTAACTGTGCAAAAACATCAAATTTTGAAAATGGGCACTCTTAAAAAAATGGTGCCATTATGCTTTAAGTCGGCTAAAAACAAATATTTGTTTTCTTTCTGTAGAATTTTAAGAGGTGTCCATATGGAACTCTTTCCTACCTTCTTTGGCAGACACCCCTTTAAATTGCAATATGACGTTCTTTTCAATCTCTATATAATGTAATGGTCTGTGTAGGTTAAAAAGTTTGAAACCAAAATTCCGATTTGTGTAACATCATCAAGTTGGAATCCAATCTAACAGATGGAAGTTTTCAATATAGCTTATCAAAACTCTAATCTTCATATGGTTGAGTGGGATCCTTGCACTCATTGGTAACACAGAGATGAGCTTTGCTCTCCAATTTAGTCCCGTTCACAACTTTACTGGGTATACAATACCGGCTGTACGAATAAATCACAGAAAACTTTTAATGAACTGCCAAAACCCTTATTATGGAAATACGGTACAAAAGTCATAATACCAACTACCAAAAGGTCCTTTAAAATTACAGCATTAGGAATTTTTTTCATAAGGCGACAATTATATACAAACCTTTTGTAGAGTAATAATTAAACCTAACATTTTTTTGGTTTTTTCTTTAGACATATCCAAATTTCCGAGGATAATTTGTTGTTTGTTAAATCAATTTTACCGCCAGAAATTATTCTCATTTCGTTTCTATATAATTTCCAAATATCTTTACCTGATGACATGAAACAAATAAATTATTAACGTTTCAACTTCGTTTGCACAAAGGTACAAGATTACAGTTGATAATATTCATCTTCTTCACAACTCATTCTGGCCAGATCGGTGCACACCACACGATATTGTAACCACCATCAATCTAATCTGTGAACATTTGAAAGGAAATTTAAAAATATTTTTCCAGTGTTTGCATCAAATGATATTACATTCTTGTTCCATCTTACACAGATCTCAGATTCTAATTAGTTAATCATGGACTTCCAATATAACTGTTAACATCCCCTTTTTTTCTTTACAATTTGTTTTGAATATTAATGGTATCCATAGTCCTATGTAATACAACAAATGTTCTGCTTATCAGCACCGTTTCACTCCAGGTTTTTAGATCCATTAACCAAAATTCTATAAAATTCGTTCTAATATTGTACTTTTCAGAAATGAAGTACCGTTTCTGTTATTAAAAATCCGTTGATAAATTTTACCGCCATTTCTTTCCCAGTGTCTTGTTAATGGATTGATATTACTGCTTTAAATCAAATATGTTCCATATGCACTGACTGAGAAATTTTTTGAGTTACAATGAATGCCTATTTGAGTATATTTTATCCATATCTTCAAAACATCTTTCCAAACTCGTTTAGTACCTTTTGAGTAATCAAATGGGTAATGAACATCCGTTATCAAAACAGATTTTAAAAATCGTTTGGAACCAATTCATATAGAAAGTAGAAGTGCTCTCTTTTCAGCAAGGAAAAAACTTAATGGAACATGAATTTGTAGAAGAATGGAAAGACCTAAAACATATGTTTCTGTAGTTAAGTATTTTGATCGGAAGTGGAAATTGTAATGTATAATATATATTGTCTGTAACTTGATCGTCTGATATTTGTATAATAAAATCCTATGGGAAAAAAAAAGTAACTCATACTCACTCTCCCAATACACATAATGAAACAGCAGTTGTACGATGCGCCACCATCAGGTTTAAAAGTTTTTTGTTGACACCAACAACAAAATATGTTATGATGTCATCAAAAAACACACTGCACTTGGTAATTAATTAGTACGCATTTACAGATCTTTCTGTTTTGTCTATCACTTTATATAAATACAATCACCTAAGCTTGTAATGTAAATGTCCCTGCTTCATCAACAATTTCCTTACTATGGATTGACAGAGACAGTTTAGAACTCACTCTCTGTTTCTGTCAAAATTTTAAATGGCCATTTCATTATCCACACCACGGTGTGGCATTTTGAGGACAACAGCCGTATATGGTATTTAAAATTAACCACCTTGTGCGTAAGTTTTTATCGATGCAGGTCAAATTGTGGTCTGTTCCAGATCTCTAACATAATAAATGTCACGATTTGGCGGCTTTTCATTGTGATTGTGGCCTAATGGACAGAGACTTAGAATGATCATTTTATGAATTGTGGCTATATCTGAAATCTGTGTGATCAAGGACAACAGAACAAACCACATTTCAGTTCTTGCAAAGATATCTAGTGGCCACTGTGAAAATACTTGTTTACGCACTTATAGAACATATTTACGCAGCGCTGTAAATGAGAAATTCATAATTGCATACTGTGTCTTGCGCTGAACGCTTTATGTACGCGGCAAGTATATTTTCCGGAAAATGTAACTATGCATTTTCTAGCCTCAGTGGCACGGTATTTTGGCATATATGAGATAGGTCAGCGGATCACAAAATTCCTCTTAAATTGTACAGGGTACAAGGTGGCAACTTGGTTAGGGCCACCTTAAGCAAATGAAACTCATTCATATCTGTACAATTTAAGAGTTTCATTTGTTTAAGGTGGCAACTTGGTTAGGGGAGGGGCCACCAAAAAAAAATCTGAAGGTTGAAAATAAATTATCTTGAATCTTGAAAAAAGGTTGTCTGTTTAAAATTCATTTTGAGATATTGATGAAAACATTTACAATGAAACAAGGAAAATATAATATTTTACACAAATTCAAAATGCACAATAATAATATTAACAAGTTTTTATATAGCACTTATAATCCCCATAAACAGGCCCAAAGCGTGCTTGACAATTATTGTTACACCGCCTTGTTTTTTACTGAAATATAACAAATCAAAATGACTTTTGTTTTCATATGTAAAACCTTTCTGTAGCTAAATACAAAGTAAATAATCTTTTGAGTTTCTAATCTGTATGAAATCACTTCATAAGACACAATATATGGATGCCTTGAAATCACTCATTGTACATCTAAAATGAAAAGAAAAGTTCAAATTTCAAAGCCCCCATACCCCTTTAAAACCCACTTCCTTAACCCACACCCTAAGTTACTGCAAGCTTTGGTATTCAAAGAGAACCCTTGCTGCATCTGATAGAATACTTATTGAAAGATCGCTGTGAAGCGTATTCTAAACTCCACCGTCTTTGACCTTGTACATGTTTACCTATAAACTTAAACTGATCATTTCCCGGACAGTGTCCTCGTTTACTCACTCATGTTGTTTCATGAACACAAACATGACTCCAAATTTACTTAGGCAATATATGAATGTTCTCATTTTGCCTGACTAACTCACCAAAACAAACCTTGCTGATTATTTCGACCTTACGCTGGGCATTCACATTCTGCAAACACTTAGTTTATGAATGTTATTTCACTAAAAGTGCTTCTGTGCTGCTTTATCTGTATTCTGTTCTTTCCATATTCTGGCGCAAAGCTTGATAGTAGTGGCGTAATATGACACGTGTCCTATACAACCTTGAAAAAATTCTAATAAAAGGACTCTTTGTATATTCTGGTAGGCTAGTTATATATGAATAATTACCAAAAAAATTGTCCTGCCTTCTAGTTGTTGCGTTGGTCAGATATTCAAGATCAAGGTCAACAACTTTATACGGCCTATAATGGGTTATAACTGCTCATCCAATTGGCCTAGAAGCAAAAGATGGTGTCTATACCTATGTTTGGGGGATAAAAAATAAATACAGTCTTGAGGCTTACTAATGAAGTCATCATTATCTTTTAGCATAGAAAGCACTTTTAATTGTAAATTTTTCCACGTTTTCTCAACATAAATTAGCCAATTCGTCAGTCTGTATAAGTATCAATAAACCAAAACATTGACCATAAGCTATAATGAAAACAGCCAAAATACTATTATAAAATCAGTGGATACCGATGATAACTAATTAACCATTCTCTGGACCCCCAAAATCAGGGTCCAGTCCTGGACTAGAGGAAGAGAAAACTTGTTACGAAGCAATGAGCTGGAAAGAGGAAAATAGGAATACAAAACCCAGCTAACAATTTAACGTTTCCAGAACGTTGTCAAAACGTTTCAGTTTGGTTACGGAAACGTTTCAATCAAACGTTTTGGCAACGTAAAAATGTAGACACTTTTTACGTTCTAGAAACGTTTTACAAAAACGTATTTGAAACGTCCTTGGAACGTTACAAAACGTTTCCGAAACCTGGTCGGAAACGGCATTGGTTTTCAATAACGTTGAGGAAACGTTTCGAACGTTTCTACAACGTTCCTGTAACGTTGCTATAGCATACATTTTTCTGGTTGCCAGCACCTTGGAAACGTTTCTACAACGTTTCTGTAACTTTGTTATATAGCACACTTTTTTCTGGTTGCCAGAATCGTTGTAATGTAAAGCAAGAATGTTTGTTAAGTTCCGCAACGCCTCTGCTACGTTTGAAAAGATCTATTTGTCCATGGATTTGTATTTGTTAAATATCGATATTGAAATAATTGTATTTATACTCCATTCATGTAATATATAGCGTGCAAAATAGGCCTACATAAAATAAGCAGTTTGTGCTTGTTCGTGTTATAACATGTGATATTAGTTGATGTTTTGATAGGCCTATTTTATGACTTTGTGAGAAAAAATGGCGATATTGGATGTTGCTATGTAGCTGCGGTGGGTCGTTCTTGAATTGTATTGAAGTAGAAAGAATGATATAAACCTACCTGTAGTTTCAAAATACTACCCCTCTTCCCGTATATTAATGAGCTGCAGCTTGCTGAATACGAATGGTGATACGAGTGTGTTAACCCGTGTCGAAGCTGTCCTTGTAAAATGTAAGGAATGGGACCATGTTACACAGTGCATAGGAATCATATATGCTATCGAAGCGTAGCTTGTGTGGGTGTTCTCCTAAAATTAGTGCGTGGTATCCAGGAGATATACAGCCTTAGAGTAGTCGGTGGAGCACAAGAAGTATTTCAATATGTCACATGTGAGAATCTTCAGTCTAGAATACATCTAACAGAGCAAAATTAAAACAGAGCCATCCAAAATGGTGATGTCGTCTTGACCGTTGCTTTGTCGCCCGTTTGTTTACGTAGTTTGAAACATTGGACCCTGGGCATTGACCTAACTGTTACCACGATGGAGTCAGATTTCACTGATCGTGCCAGTGATAGAGACAACGGGTGTCGGTCATAAAACATTTGACATGATTGCAAGGAGTTGACTGATGAATTCATATGAAATTCGAAAATAAATGAATCGATGATGTACATAAAATAAAAACATTATAATTGATGGTGGTATTGGATCCCATTTAGTGGATACGATAAGGTTATCGAGTATGAATGAGATGAAGCATACTTTATCATTATTGGCCTACTGCGATCATATTATTATTATTTATTATTATTATTATTATTATTATTATTGTAATTATTATTATTATACTGAAAAAAACATACCATACAAACCAGAATGGATTTTCAATCGTTCGGTTACATTGAAACGTTCTGAGAACGTTGCAGTTTCGTCTCGTCAAGTTGGTTGTTAGTTGGTTCTAATGAAACGTTCTGCGAACGTCGCAGTTTCGTCTTAATGAGATTCATATTTTTGGTGATTATCAAAGGTAGTAAATCAGTTCCACAAACGAAATTCGAATAACCAATTTGTAATACGAATGTACAGTCACGTTTTAGAAACGTGTTTACAACGTTTCTCAAAGACGGAACCAAAGTAGAACCTATTGGAAACGTTTCAGAAACGTTTCGTAACGTTTCGTGTTAGCTGGGAAGT
>JAMKCH010029201.1:0-24350 GCA_023653785.1 Ophioderma brevispina
CGTATAAACTTTAGAACTAACCAGTAGCAAATTAGATATTCCCGCAATAATTTAGTTTTTTGAGAATCAAAGACTGATTCTCGCACTCTGCAACGAAATTCTAACCTGTTGTCTTATATTTGAAGATGACTGGAAGGTGTTAAACTTACGTTACAGCTTTTATAACTTGGGGATTGAGTATTAAAGTAAATGGATTGGAGCTGAAATGTTTAACGGAGGACCCCCCAATGAGAAAATACGGCCTTCTTCATATCTGATATAAAATTAGATTATCTACTTCCAGATAAATTGGGGGGGTTGTCCAAAGGACGATCGGAACAACAAGCTTCATTTAATATCGTTATACTGATTAAAATTCAGTGGGCTGCTTGTGGATTTCTTATAATTTTGTATTTTTTTTTTTTTTTTTTTTTTTTTTTTAATTTCTAAAATTCCAGATGAAACATAATGCTATATAATGCTATGTTTCTAGAAATAATAACAGTTTTATTATAAGTGGTTGCCAATCACTCCTGGCAATCGCTATTATAAATTCCATTACTGAGTTCGAGATACTGACATTGATATTCAGTCAAGGTGTTTTTTTCCGGGGATACTGAAAGTTTGATCTATATTGATAAGCAATGGGGCAGTTGCTATTATTAAAAGTCAATTTTATGCCATTTATTAATTTCGTTCTGATGGCTCCCAAGCTGGGAATTCAATGCCTGATTGCAAAAGTACTGGCAATTGTAGGAATCTGCTCAATTAAGTAGTTTGCTGCACAGTTTTGATAAGCAATGAGTAATCGCTAAAAAGTCCATTTAATTGCGATTATTAGGCCACAATAAAAAAATTGTTGTTGTTTTTTTGATTTGGGAGTAACCTGCCCGATCCTAATTTTGAAAATCAAGCCCTGCTCAAAAAGTATTACACCCTAATTTTTTATTGATTTTCAAAAAATCTTATTTTTCAAGTTGTTTTTACTCCTGATTTTAAACCGATTTTTTCTCAATAGTTTTTGTGTTCTGGTGTAACTTTGGCGACTTCTTTAAGATTTTCAATAAGAAGAGTCAAAAGTATCAATATTATTAACATCAGTACATAGGGACTATGTGTGATGATTGATTTGTAGTAATGCACCCCCGCCCGTTATAAAAAAAAAAGCCACCACGCCTTACCCTATTGAAAATTCTTGTTACTCCAATACACAATTTTTTGTGGCCGTTATTCCATAGCTGAATTCATTGCTGGGGGATTGCCATTGTAAGGGTTATGACTCAGATCAAGTTTCTGGATATGGTATTAAAAAAGCTTGCTAGTAGTTGATAAGTGGCGTAAAAAGGTTCATTTAAAAATGTCCATTTAGTACCATTTTTGCTTGTACCTGATATGCTTAGTGGGATATCCATGCTGTAGTATTGGCCAATTGTTATGAATGAGGCTCACTGTAGCATAGTTTGGTAAGTGGTGAAACAATTTGCTATAATTTTAGAACCATTTTCCTTTCATCAAATAGTTCAAAAGGGCCATTAAATATTTTGTTACATCTCAAAAACAAAAAAAGGTGGTTTTGTAGAGTCCTGGGGGTGCACGGGATCCCTCCGTAGATACTTACGATATGCTTTGAGGTGCAAAGTTTTCTTATTTTAACCCTAAAAGAGCGGGTTTTTTGGACCCATCTCAAGCGGGGGAGGGGGGGGGGGGAGATGGGGGCCGGGGGGGGGGGGGGGGTTGGAAAGAAAGGGGAGATTCCACTCCGAGTATCTCGGAAACGGATTGATGAAATACAGATTTGTGTTACCAATGGCAGCTATGACCCTCCCGAGTCCCATTGATACCAAAAAAAAAGTACAAACATACCTTACATGACGTCATGCAAAATGCGAAAAATTTAAAAAAATTTGTAACATTCCTGGTTTTTCGCCATTTTTTCAAGCAAAAGTTGGTTTTTGGCCATGATGTTTGTCAAGTATGTGCACATACTCTTCCTACAAATCAATCAATAAATAAGTTAAACAAAGTGTAACTGTTATCCTTAGCACAAAAACCTGTTTTGTACTGCTGTCCCGTGTAATTTCCAATGGGAAATGCTTTTTTCGTCACTCAGTGCCGATTACGTAAGGCTGCGTCATAACCGTAGGTCCGATTTGTTTCAAAATGGTCTTAAATCGAGCCCAAGACTTCAAAGAAAAAGTCATGTAGGTTTCGGCATGACAAAATACAAAAGTGAGATCGACAAAGGGTTAAGTTCAAAATCCTTTTTTGCCTTGTTCGATGATGTACTTTTCCAGTTAATAAAAAAACGATGAATTAAATTGATGAAGAAAAGTGATATGATTGCTAACAGATGTACTAAAATAAATAATATCATGTATACAAAGGAAAGGAGGGAGAGAGATAGATAGCGGGAGGGAGAAAGGAATAGATTTGGGAGAGAGAAGCAATGAGAGAAAAGAGGCGGGGAGGAGAGGGAGAGAGGAAAATCCTGAGCGAGGAGCGAGAGTAGAGGAAAAATATACATTGTCATGTTAGGGATATGAGGGTAGAGCTCTGGTGAAAGAAGAGGTGTCAGGTGCATGGAGAGAGAGGGGTAAGGTGAATTGGAGAGAGATGGGTAAGGTGCATGGGATGAGAGAGGGGTACGGTGCATGGGCGAGATGGTAAGGTGCATGGGAGAGAGGAATAGAGAGAAGGAAGTGGAGAGGAGAGATTGAGGGGAGGCAGAGAAAAGGGAATAGAGGGGGAGAATGGAGATAGGGGAAAAGGGAGGTAGAGAGGGAGCAGATTAGAGAGAGGGAGTGAGTGCTAAGGAGATAGCAGGGATGAAAGGGGTTAGAGAGTAGAGAGATAGTGGGAGAGATAAGCAAGAAGGGCCAGGTTAGTAGTGGAGGATGGAAGCAACCGCTGAAGGGAGGAAACACAGATACGGAGGGAGGAGGAGTAAGGGGAATATGAGGAAGGGAGAGGGGATGGAAGAAAGCGAGACAGGATAGGGAATAGAAGAGACGATAAGTGGAAAGGAGAAAGATTTAGGGCATTGAGGGAGGGCAGGGAAGGGAAGGAAGGCTGAGGGAGAACAGGGGAGGCCAGGGAAGGGGAAAGGCGTGTTGTTTGATTTCCGGCAGTTCAGGTTTAATTGGACAAGGGATGAATGGTTGTTAAGCCAGGTTTGAAATTGGTCATACTTACATTACGCATGGATATTTACTAAGAAGTGAGCCAGTCCCAGTGCAGGCCCGTACAGGGGGTGCGGGTCGCACCCCCCCAAATTCCACAAAAGGGTGAAGGTCCACCTTTTGCCGATTTTTTTTTTTTTTAAAATAAAAAAGTCAAAATTTAGAGAAAATAGACGAAAAGTCGCATTTTGGTGATGAGATGTTTCAAACGTCCAAAACAGGACCATTTTAGGGGGTTAGGTCCATTTTTTTTTCCAAAAAAGTCCACTTTTTCGAGACCCGCACCCCCCACCCCCCCTAACAAATCCTGCCTACGGCCCTGCCCCTCAGTGTAAGCCCCTTGTCTTGTGCTCTTAGGATTCCACACCACTAAATATATCTGGTGTCTGCACCCCGCCCCCCTGGCCAAAAGTGCTTTAGAAAAAGCAAAATGGGGGTCAAGTCTTACGTTAAAATGGAAAAATAGTAAAAACCAGAACTTCCTAGGCCATATATTTTATGTTAGAACTGATTTTATGATAAAAATCAGCACAATAATCAAGATAACAAAGTCCAAGTCTTTCTACTGAGTAAATACAGTACTAATTTATACACCACCCATAGAATATTTCCGCCTATAAGCCACAGTTTTAAAGGGGATCAAAACTCATCGTTGTCCGTCACGCTTCAGTAGCTCAACAAATCCGTGGTCAACTTATAGATTCTTCTCATTAAAGTTCGGACTCAGAAGATTTCGAAATATATATTTTTGTGTAGTCATTAAATGTCAACTAGAACTAAGATACTCACCTAAAATGCTCATTCCAAAGTTAGAGATGAATCAATTTTTTCCTTTTGCATGCAGTACATCTTTATGTACAGTATAAATGTACCATAGGATCCGTGTAATACAAATTTCCGGATCTGTAATTTTAAAAACAAAATTGTGATTTCTATAAGAGGACTTTGATTTGAGCGTAGTTATTTCACACAGTGATATATATGGCCAAGCATTATGTATAATGCAAGAAAACACAATTGTTTGAAAATGAGGGCGCCCTCGCCCGGGAAATCTCTGAGTCGCCTTTTAATGAAAATTTAACATTTAATAAGGACCATTTTGTACCAAACCATTCAATTAATTTGGTGGTTGTTCACAGTCCGTATTGTAAAACATTTTGGGCATTGATTTGCTTTCATATGCAGGAAATATTACAACATCCCCGATTGAAACCATCATTTCCAGATATAGCCTCTTTATGTGATTAATTTCCTGAAGGTGGCTGATTTGTATAAATAAAGATGTTGTATTAGAAATAACTAAATAAACATTCTGTTTTGTAAAATGTTTGATATTTTTTATTTGTAACTATGATGACAAATGGTGTTGAGTGTTGTTAAATTACCATACTTTACCTTCTACCAACAAATTTGTACATGAGATATGTTTTAAGGCTACACGAGTTCAAAATATTCAACCATTGTGCCACTGCATGTTAAACCAAACATGACCGGTTAATCTTCAGATCATGGATGGAAAAAATTTGCATTATTTCCGCGGTATCTCAATTTCCCCCCAAGAATGGCAAAATATCAACTAACATCTTTATTTATTTCTTTATTTTAAAATTGCCAGGCTCTAATTGTTAAAATTTCCTGGGAATATGTTCCTGAGTGAGTTCCGCTTTTTCCAGGCCTGTCCATAAATAGATTTCCTGGATCCATTGGGGTACCCCGCGCCTAATAGAATTTTCGTGTTGATGATGGAAGGTCCGGCACGTAGCCAGGAATTTATGACGGGGGGGGGGGGGGGGGGGGGGGGGATGCTGATTTGCGCGGATTTGCGTACCAAAAAATTTTTTCGGCTCGCTGCGCTCTACCGGTTGACCCAAAATTTTTCACCTTCGTCTCCAACATTCTAAGGGGGGGGGGGGGGGGAGGGGGTGAGTGAAAAAATTTCGCAGCAGCGTTGAGAAAACACAGTATAGTAACACGACAATCGTAATGCGATGGTTAACAGCTGCTTAGTCATTCTTAGTCACCAGCCCACAACCCTTAAGAGAACTTTTCAATTGACACAGACCTTAACTGGTAAAGCGACCCTTCAACATCATAAATGCGACCTTTTGTCATCTTTTGGGACGCGTCGCCCCCCCCTGGCTACGCCCTGGGAAGGGCCATCATCAAAACAAACTTTAAATCAAAATTTCATTTTTAATCCAAACAGAGTGCCTTTAGAGTTCACCCTCAAGGAATTTGTGGTTTTTCTTATTGTACTAAGGCTATATTGTATTAGTGAATGGAGAGTAGTACTGTACGTTGCCAACATCCCCCATCCAAAGTGGGTCTTAGCGAAGTGGCAATATGGTTGTTCAGAGATCTTGTTTTGAATTTTATCCCCCTGGCTTGAAAAGCAGAGGGGATATGCGAGGGTCGAATGTCGTATGTATGTGTATGGCATGTGGTGTTTCCATTTTGGTTAGTTTTTGGCAGTTTTTCCGATTCACGTCTCCTTCGCAAAGTTTAAGTCCCCGATTTAAACCATTATCATGTTTTGAGAGTCCAAGTGTGTGAAAATAGCGGATGCCAAAACATGATAATGATAAAATTGGATGATTTACGCCATAATTATTGGTCCTCCTATGAGTTTTAAAATAATGGCCTCGACTGCGTCTCGCGCCAATATTTTTTGTGCCACTCCTACTCGACCAATTAATTTGGGCTTAATCGATTCAATTTTTATATCAACTTGGGGTTAAGGTGAATAGGGGTTTCCTTCATGTGTGGATGAATGTCAATGTGCATGTACCCCCCAATCCAAATTCCAAAAAGGTCCACAAAAATTATGTGTTTGAGCGAAGCGAGCTAGAAATATATGGGTTTTAAGGCTTTTTTGGTGAAAAGGCAATATTGGGCAAAAGGTCCACTTTTGCAATTTACACCCCTCTATTGTAAAAGGCACATTTTGGAAAAAGTCCCCTTTGGGAAAATCCGCCCCCCACAGAAAAATCCTGCTACGGGCCTGGATGCAATACTACTGGATAAAATCATTTTTCCATTGTCCGGGTGCCTATGTTAAGGAGCGTACGCAGTGTGCTTAGAACACGTACATACAAAATTGGATTGATTCATTTTAGGGCGGGTGTGTACCTTTTTTTGTTTGGAATTTACTGCATTGCATTTCATGACGTATTCAATTTTTTTTGTAACTTGTGTGCTGTAATATCGTTAATGTTAGGTTCTGTCTGTTTTTTTAGTTTCTCATGCATTGGCAACATATCATTGCACTTGCTCACGTTTACCAGACTCATAATGTCACACCCCCTGCAGGGCTTGTTTGTCACAAACGAGCAGTGTGGTATGATTTTTTGCCAACGCACTCCAAGCTAAAATATGCAGATTTAACCTTGGACCTGGGATTCACGCACCTTATGTATTTCATTGTTTTGAGCAACAATAAATGACATTAATCTATGGACTATAAGTCCTAATGTGATGGGTTTACAGCAAATAAACTTAGGAAAATGCACTATAGGTGAACATGAAAATAACATTTGGTTTTGCCCCAACACATGACCCATTTTGCTTGATTGCCTATGCATTTAATTGAAACTTCATCTTTCTTTCCATGCAGGTATTGGTAAGATCCCATACAAGCCAGATGCAGGACCCGATTTCTCCTGTTTCAAGCATTATTGCATCAGAGGTTGTACTTGAAGTACTATAACACTGAAAAACACTCCCCATGTTGCTATTAAAGGGCATTTCATGATCCACAGCTCTCCCCCCCCCAATTGCAATTATCCTGTCGAATGCACGAAGCGTGGTCCTATCCGTCATATACTTGAGAAAACAATAGACGCAACAGGATGCTTCTTACCTTCAATCCGATGTTTGATGTAACAAATTGTATTGGCTTATTAGATCAGAACCTCCCATAAAATATACGTCCCACTATATATCATTTCGATCACCCTGTATGACGACCCTCCCCACTTGACGTCATACCTCACAATCCTCTTCCTCTTCTCGTCTTGGTCGCAAGAGTCGGTAGTTAAAGGATTTAGCTCCGTTTTTGTCGAATTTGTGGTCAGATTTAGCTACTAGGATAGCCCTGAACCTTGTGAAAATCTGTTAAATGTCATTCTTCGGTCCCTGGGACCGTAGTTTTTGTCATTTTTCGTTGTTGCGAAGTAGGTCTGAATATTTGCTTCGTGTCGGGTTTTGTACGCACACACTCCCGCATAATTCCACCCATCAGGCTGATAGCGTAGGCGTGGCAGGATTTCCGGGACCAAGGTTTCCGGTCACTGACTCTTGACTTTTCATTCTGACCCGCGATGAAAAATTAATGGGAGTCTTTTTGACCCGCGCTTTTTGAACATAGCATCTCAAGTCAGGCCGAAGTTGGATTTCGTTTTCCCATACTCTAATTCCCTTAGTCGCCAATCATTTGACTCGTGCTCTTTAGTCTTTGCCACATCACAGGTTTCAAGAATCACGCTGAGTGGCCTTTGAAAGTTTCCCAATCCTAATTTCCATAGTCGCAACTCATAAGGGATTGCAATTACATCCTATTGTTGATCTGCTTGACTGCACATAAGTCTTACATCAATTAGATGGCGATAGATACTGATTGAAAGAATTCTGTTGTTGGGTCTGCTTGATGCACAGTCATGGAGAAGGTGAGATCGCTATATTATTTTGATGAAGGCATTATGTAGTTATGAAGTAAGTGTGCGAAGCGTCAATCACTCCACAGAATACCCAACTCAGAACTCATCACGTTCAACCTGTCACTGAAATTTTACATTCAGCATTAACGGCATCGCAAACGTGACTTCGATGTATGCTCTGTGCATGCTCCATATTAGTACCGCCGCGCCATCTGCAGTGACTCTCATTGCATGGTCCAAGCATGGGTCCAGGGCATCAAATATTCATTCATCGTCTACACAACCCTGATGGCCTCCTGGTGACCTCTTGACTTTGCTATCCTCCGTGGAACCATATTATGAATTGGGGATTTTTTTTTATATGGCTGCCGGGGACGGGGGATTTTTCTAACAGATAAATTTGTCCCATTGAGAAAACAACAGTATAGTAACAACGACAATCGTAATGCGATGGTTAACAGCTGCTTAGTCATTCATATACCATGCACCACAACCCTTAAGAGAAACTTTTAATTGACAACACAGACCTTAAACATGGTAAAGCGGACCTTCAACATCATAAAGCGGACCTTTGTCATCTTTGGGGGGACGCGTCGCACCCCCCCCTGGCTACGGCCCTGGGAAGGGCCATCATCAAAACAAACTTTAATTCCAAAATTTCATTTTTAATCCAAACAGAGTGCCTTTAGAGTTTCACCTCAATGAATTTGTTGTTATTCTTATTGAAATAAGGCTATATTGTATGTAAGTGAATGGAGAGTAGTACTGTACGTTGCCAACATCCCCATCCAAAGTTGTCTTAGAGAAGTGGCAATATGGTTGTTCAGAGATCTTGTTTTGAATTTTTATCCCCCTGGCTTGAAAAGCAGAGGGGGATATTGCGAGGGTGCGAATGTCCGTATGTATGTGTATGCATGTGTGTGTTCCAGTTTGGTTAGGTTTTGGTCAGGTTTTCGATTTCACGTCTCCTTCGAAAAGTTTAAGTCCGATTTAAACCATTATCATGTTTTGAGGAGTCCAAGTGTGTGAAAATATCGGATCCAAAACATGATAATGATAAAATTGGATGATTTACGCCCAATATTAATTGGTCTCGCTATGAGTTTTAAAATATTGGCTCGACTGCGTCTCGCCCAATATTTTTGCAACTCATAGCTCGACCAATTAATTTGGGCTTAATCGATCCAATTTTATATCAAACTTGGGGTTAAGGTGCAATAGGGGTTCCTTCATGTGTGGATGATGTCAAATGTGCAATGTACCCACCCAAATCTCCAAAATTCCAAAAAGGTCCACAAAAATGATGTGTGTGAGCGAAGCGAGCTAGAAAATAATAGGGGTTTTAGGCTTTTTTTGGTGAAAAAAGGGCAATATTTGGGCAAAAAGGTCCACTTTTGCCAAATTTACACCCCCTCTATTGTGAAAAGTCCACATTTTGGGGAAAAAGTCCACTTTTGGAAAAATCCGCACCCCCACAGAAAAAATCCTGGCTACGGGCCTGGATGAAATACTACTGGATAAAAATCATTTGTCATTGTACGTGCATATGTTAATGAGCGTACGCAGTGTGCTTAGAACACTTACATACAACATTGGATTGATTCATTTTATGGGCGGGTGTGTACATTTTTTGTTTGGAATGTTACTGCATTGCATTTCATGACGTATTCAAATTTTTTTTGTAACTTGTCTGCTGTAATATCGTTAATGAATTAGGTTAATGTCTGTATATTTTTAGTTTCTCATGCATTGGCAAAAATCATTGCACTTGCGTCAGTTTGACCAGACTCATAATGGCACTCGACCCTGCAGGGCTTGTTTGTCATCAAACTGAGCATGTGTGTATTGATTTTTTGCCAATGCACTCCAAGCTAAAAATATGCAGATATTAACCTTTTAATGGTATTCACCATCCTTTGTATTTCATTGTTTTGAGCAACACTAAATGACATTATCTATGGAACTATAAGTCCTAATGTGATGGGGTTTACAGCAAAATAAAGCTTAGAAAATGCCATATAAGGTGAACATGAAAATAACATTTTGGTTTTGCCCAACAAATGACCCATTTTGCTTGATTGCCTATGCAAATTAAATTGAAACTTCATCTTTCTTTCCATGCAGGTATTGGTAAGATCCCATACAAGCCAGATGCAGGACCATCGGATGTTCTCTGTTTCAAGCATTATAATGCATCAGAGGTTTGTACTCTGAAGTACTATAACAACTGAAAAACACTCCCATGTTGCTAATTAAAGGGGCATTTCATGATCCACAGCCTCTCCCCCCCCCAAGTGCAAGTATCCTGTCGAATGCACTGAAGCGTGGTCCTTATCCGTCATATACTTTGAGAAAACAATAGACTCATACAGGAATCTGCTTACCTTCAATCCGATGTTGATGTAACAAATTGCATTGTCTTTAGGCAGATGCAGAACCTCCCATAAAAATATATTCCCACATAAATATATTCATTTCGATCACCCTGTATGACGACACCTCCCCAAGTGACGTCATACCCACAATCCTCTTCCTCTTTTCCTCTTGGGTTCGACAAGATCGGTAACGTTAAAGGATTTAGCTCCCGTTTTTTGTCGAATTTTTGGTCAGATTTAGCTACTAGGATAGCCCTGAACCTTGTGAAAATCTGTTAAATGTCATTTATTACGTCCCTGGGACCGTAGTTTTGTCATTTTTCGTTTGCGAAGTCAGGTCTTAATATCTTGACTTCGTGTCGGGTTTTGTACACATACATACCCGCATAATTCACACCCATAGGCTGACTAGCGTAGGGCGTGCAGGGATTTCAGGGACCCAAGGTTCCGGGTCATTGACTCTTGACTTTTCATTCTGACCCGCGAGAAAAATTAATGGGAGTCATTTTGACCCGCGGCTTTTTGAACATAAGCATCTCAAAAGTCGGCCGAAGTCGGATTTCGTTTCCCAATACTCTAAATTCCCGTAGTCGCCAAGTCATTTTGACTCGTGGCTCTTTAGTCTTTGCACATCAAAGGTTTCAAGAATCAAGCTGAGTGGGCTTTGAAAGTTTCCCAATACTAATTTCCATAGTCACAAGTCATAAGTAGGTGATTGCAATTAAATCCTATTGTTGATCTGCTTGACTGCACAAGTAAGTCTTAACATCAATTAGATGGCCGATCAATACGATTGAAATGAATTCTGTTGTTGGTCTGCTTGAATGCACAGTACCTGGAGAAGGGAGCTCGCTATTATTGATTTGTGAAGGGCATTATGTGATATGAAGTAGTGTGATCGTCAATCACTCACAGTATACCCAACTCAAATCTCATACGTTCAACCTGTCACTGACATTTAACATTCAGCTTAACTGCCGCGCAAACGGGACTTATATGTATACTCTGCCATGCTCATATTAGTGCCCTCCCATCATTCAGTGACTCTCAGTGCTGGTCCCAAGCAATGGGTCCAGGGCATGAATTGATTCATTACATCGTCATACACAACCCCTTGATGGCCTCCTGGTGACTCGTGTGACGTGTACCTCCGTGGGACCATTAAATGATTGGGTTTTTTTATATGGCTGCAGGGGAGGGGGATTTTTTCTACCAGAAAATATTGTCCCATATACATGATCTAGTGGGGTAGGTATGTCGTATAATTAACACGTACTTGGCACAAGTGGATCGAGACTTGTCTCGTCTTGAAGCCATAATATTGCGGTGTTTTGTTTTTTTTTTAAAAGAAATTTTAGGAATTTCTGATGTCCAACCCCCCCCCCCCAAAAAAAAACCTCTGATATGCTAAGTCCTTGAATCAGTGTGCCAAGACGTGGCAAATTGGAGCAAGTCCAAACAGTCCAAAAAAGTCTAAATAAGAATAAGAAACACTGACCTGCTGACTCTGATGTAGATAATATGGCGTCGTGTATGGGTTCTATGCCCAGTACAAACAACGTACGCATTTCCAATACCAGTCTGTCACCGTTAGCTGGCTACAGGGATACCTACTGGGTCTTCCCACACTTTAGTGTACGGATCAAGGTAGGTTATAGTTTTTGTTTAAATGGCTGCCCTTGGGCCAAGGAAGTGTTAAGGGATACAGACGAGACCATTTCTTTTCATACATTTAATTAAAGGGTTATTCATTAATTTAAACTTTAAAAGGTCATTCTTCTTTACCAATTAAAGGCCATTCATTCATTTAGCAATTAAAGGGTTTGTTCCTTTGGGTTTACAATTAAAGGGTCATTCTTATTTACCAATTAAAGGGTCATTCCTGATTTACAAATTAAAGGTCATTCCTTATTTAACCAATTATAGGGGCCATTCTCATTTAGCAATTAAAGGGGTTGTTCCTTTGTTTACAAAATAGCGGTCATTCATTTACCAATTAAGGGTCATTCCTCCATGTTACATCATTTCCAATTAAAGGGTCATTCAAGTTTCCAAAGGTCCATTCATTTATTTACCAATTCAAGGGCACTTCCTTCGTTTACCATTAAAGGCATTCCTTCGTATTCCATTAAAGTTTCCTTCCCTTCATTTTCCAATTAAGGGCATTCCGTCATTTACCAATTAAGGGTCATTCCTCATTTACCATTAAAGGTCATTCCTTCATTTACCAATTAAAGGTCCTTCAGTTCATTTTACGAATTAAAGGTCATTCCAAATTACTTAATTTTTAATTAAAGGGTCATTCATCATGATTATTGAAGTCATCCATCATTGGAATTAAAGGGTGACATCCATCATGAATTAAGGGGTCTTCCAGCATGAATAAAGGTCATTCCATCATGAATTCAGGGTCATTCCATCATTACAAATTAAAAGGCCATGCCATTGTTTAACGAATTAAGGCTTAAGATAAAGAGTGAAGCCTGCGGTTACGGCGCAGGCTTGGGCTCTGTGTAAATCCGCGGTAAACAAACAACGGAACAAAATTTTGACACTTCCATTTTCATAAATACCATTTTGACCCTCATTTTCATTTTGACTCTGCATTTGACCTTCAGGGCCTTTGACCTCTTGGAAAAAAATGATTGAAATTACTGCGTGGCTCTGTTGCCACGTTCATATCGATAGTCCTTTCCCCACTACTATCTATATATGTGTCGTATTTTAACGTGTATATCTGTATTATAATGCTTGTGCGATTATATTTTGGAATCGGCTGGCACCACCCCCCCCCTTTCGTTCTCGTTCAAAATGGCGCCTGTTGTTTACATTTGTATATTTATGCACGATCATTTCTTCACACAATGGGACGTGCACATTGGGGTTTACTAATCGGTTTCCTTTACGCTTCATTGCAGCTTTATGTCAATGAGGTGCGGCCTTTGATAAAGAGTTGTAGGAGTGATTGAAACTGCTTTATTGTTGATAAATACTATCTAGACTTCATTTATTTATTTAACTAGTATCCCCGCTTTTGGTGCGTGCTCTCACCTAGCCGGTTAGTTTGTCGTGCGTGGGCGTTCTCTTGACATACCATCTAGGGCCCAGGGCCCTAGATTCTGTTCTCCGGAATGTTGCAATCGTGCGAAGCCTGCTCCGTCGAGCTTCCGACATGGGACCCTCACCCACGTTGTTACGCCCACCGATCCTGTTCTAGAGCGAATAAGTGCACCGTCTGTATCGGGCTTTCCGAGGTGCACTTTGACGCGCTGGAATCGGACCGGAGCGTATCCTTGGGTCTTCGTCCTCGCGGTGGCCTCGGCGGGGTAGGACTTCTGACCGCTAGCGACGGGGGTTCTTCCGCTGCTGTAAGCGGAGGCTCTCCCGCCGTTACCGGGTCTTCGGGCCAAGCAACATATTCGTCTTCCGCGCCTCCGGGGCACTGTGACGGGCTGGTTGCTAAACGGGCGGTCGCTGTTTCGGTGCATGCACCGACTACGGCTACCACCGTTACGGCGTCCACGGTCACCTCGCGTGGTAGTGTGTCGCGTATGGGGCCGCCGGTGAAACCGGCTCCCGCTTTTGCTACTCCCGTACTTCAGCGAATTCCAGCTGTACCAGCCGCTGTCGTCGTTGCTCCTCTTCCCGTACGGTCCGGGGGATTCGGCGGGCTTCAACTACGCTGGTCACAACGCCTTTGGCTCCTGTCCCCGGTGCGGGGGTTTCAGCTGCAGGCGTATCGACGTGGCGAATTACCCGTTAGGTCTGGGCCTTGGCTTAATCCTAAATCTGCATTGGATTAAGCCAGAACAATGCCTATTCATCGGGGGTTACTGCGGGTCGATGGCCGAACAATGCCCTATTCACAGGTTTACAATGCCCATTCTTTGGGTGTACAAAAGCCTTCGAGTGTGCAGTCGTTGTGGGGTTGTACCACCGCAGGTTGACAGCGCCATGGCCCGTGTCCCTGGCAGCTTCCCTCCCGCCGCCCAGCCTCTGCATGCCATGCCATCCAACCCCGTTGGTTTGGCCTGGTAACGGGGTGTGCTAGTGGCATGCCGCTGGTGGGGCCCTTGGCCCCGGCTATGGCCAATCGGGGTTTGCCACGGCCGCCGCCGGGGTTCGCTAGCGCTGTGGGCCTCCGCCCTCGTTTGTGAATCCACACTCGGTTTTTCTTGATATCCGGGGTATCCTGCTTCTACTCCGGCCCATTTTTTGGCCCCCAGATTCCGCTTTATCCTATCCCGGCTTACACCTCCCACCCTGGCCTGTCGGGCCGGTGGGCGGGGGTGACCCCGGGTTTGCGTTGCTCCGCAGTGCCGTTGCAAGCAGGCTGCTCCGGTTCCGCGGGTAGCGTGTCCAGCTCCCGCCGGACCTGCTACTGTGGCTCATCCCCGTCCGTTCCAGTGCTTCGGACAGCGGCGCGTAGGGGATGGTTGGAATGAAAAATTTTTTGTGGCTGGGTCCTCATCATCGCCGCGAGTCGCCACACGAACTCCGGAACCGTCGTCGGCATCCCGACCTGTTTGCCCGCCTCTGATCCCGCCGTCCTCAGGGCTATGGCTTCTGGCCTGGCCTGGCGGTCGACAGTTAACGCCGGAGCAGGTGGGGGGCCCCAGCTGGGGGCTTGGGCATCCAGGCCGACGGCGGTCCGTTCCTCTGCTTCTCACTGCCCAAGTACATCCATGAGCGTGGGACGCATTGGACACCCCGGAGCGACCGTGGGCTACGCGCTCGTCGCGGCCTACACGTCGATGCTTCATGTGAGCGCACCACTTTTCGAGAAGCTTTTTTGAGGGTGCCCCCGATGGGACAGGCAATGTCGTTCGAATTGCCGTCCGGGGGGCTTCTGCACCCCCATGCTTCTCCCCCTATTTTGGGAGGAAAGTTCAAGCGAGCTGACGCCCGTGCGCGGGCGCTCATTCGCTTTCAAGTTTTTCCCTCGGCGTCACCATCAATCTTCGGTGACTTGGTGCAGGTGAGTCGCCGGTCGAATCGGCTTCTCTGGCGGCGATGGAGCTGGCGGCTACGCTGGCCCGCCATCAGTTGGAGGAGTCGCTGGCTCTGTCTATGCGGATCGGGTCTTTTAGACGCAAAAACGCTTGTGCCTAGCTCAAGCGCATCTTCAACTGGGACCTTTCGGGGGACCTGAGGAAGTGCCCTTTGGCCGGCAACACTCTTCGGTGACACGTTCGACACAGTTGCTGAGCAGCTGGCGCAGCGTGTCACCACGAGGAGAATCTTCAAGAGAAACTAGCACCTATCACCGCCGGGAAGGCAAAGCAGAAGAAGCGCAACAGGTAGCCAAAGAAATCGTCTCGGCCAACCCCTGCTCCTCTACTGCTGGCTTCCACTCAGGCGTCCGGCTTTGCCCGCTAAACCCCTCCTCCGAGGGGGCATAAGCGGCCGGCTCCCCAGTCCAAGTCTTCTTGCGCCAAACGGCCCAAGAAGGCTAAGTCTGGGGGTGACGGGGCGGCGACCGGGCTGGCTCCCCTTCCCGAAGGGGGAGCTTCCGCCGGGCATCTCCCCCGGGTGCGGTCACCTACTGAAGTTCGCCCGTGCTTGGATCGTGATCCGCCGGGCGAATATTGCTGCACTGGTGGATACGGGGTTACCGTATCGAATTCACTGCATACCCCTGTCTATGCCGATGAAGGCCACCCATCCTTCCGATGTCCAGTGAAGCGTCAGGCTCTTTTGCACGGAAGTCGAGAGTATCTACCTCAAAGAGAGATCGCCCGATCCCCCTCCCTTCAGAGGGTTCTGGGTGCCCCCTTCTTCCTAGCCCCGAAGAATAGGACGATTGGCGCCGATCCTCATCTCAGCCGCTCAATGTCTTCATCACGCCAGTGCGTTTTCGGATGGAGACATTGGCCTCTGTGTTACGTTGCCCAATCAAAGGGACATGGGCGACGTCACTGGACATCAAGGACGCCTATCTCCACGTCCCATTCACCGCACGATCAGCCATGGCTCCGTTTCGCGGTTAATGGAGAGCCGTACCGTTTCGCTGCCTCCCCCTTGGCCTTTCCACTGCCCCACGGGTTTTCACCTGGTGGTACAGGCCTAGCATCGTACGCTCCGGTGCCGGGGGATCAATCTGTGGGTTTACCTGGACGACTGCTAGTTTACGGCCCGTCCAGGGTCGATGAACTGCGACAACTCGAGTTCGTAGTGTGGACCGGCCTGGCTTCCTTGTTTCAATTCTTCTTGTCCCCATTTGCGTTTACGACACAGACCCCATTTTTCTGGGTGCACAGCTAGACCTGGTCCCGGGTAGCCGTCACCCGAGCGGGTTGGGCCTCCGAAACATGTGTCGGTGCGATTGTGCTCCACGGAGCCCTACTCGACCGCGTCGCCTGGCTCAGGTGCTGGGGCTGATTGCCAGTCTGGTAGACATGGTCCCAGACTGTCGCCTTCATATGAGGGCCCTTCAGTTGCACCTCTGGCGCATTACCGACCCAGTCGGCACCCCATTACCAGGGTTATCCCGATGACCTCCATCTCACGGAGGGAGCTGGAGTGGTTGGTCTTCGCTCAACCTCTGGCTGATGAGTTCCCAGCTTCTCCTTCACGACACGTCATATCGACACGACGGCGTCCGGAGTGGGGGATGGGGTGGTCATCTAGAGGAGGATCGCTTGTTCGGTCTCAGTGGTCTACCGAACTGCGTCCTTCACATCAACCTGCCTCGAACTTCTAGTCAGTGGTTACCCTCACGGATTTCGAGTCCAGGGCCTGGTGGGCTCAGGTCCATCATGATACAGTCCGACAACACGACTGGAGTGGCCTATTTAACAGACATGGGCACCAGGTCCCCCACGCTCTGATTGCACCACATTCAGCTCCTGAATTGTTGCAGCATCCGCGGGATAATCCCCGCGCTGCGACGCACATTCAGGTGTTACCACATCCTGGCGGACGAATCTATCTCGGGGCCGAAAAAAAAAAAACTGGCAGGCCCCGAGGAATGGTCCCTAGCCCACGGGTCGTCCAGATGATCTTCGAAAGGTTCTATCCACCCATCGATCGATCTCCGCTCGCACGAATACCAACTGCCGGTGTTTCTGACTCTCGGTACACCCCAACCGTATCGTTCGCCGTGGACGCTCTATCTCTATCAGTTGGGCGGGCATGACGGCGTATGCATTTCCCCCCTTCCTCTGATATCTCAAGAACGCGAGGAATGCAACGTCCATCATGATCAGCCCCGTTTTGGCCTCGACACCTGTGGTTTCGGCCCGTGGCGACCTTCTTGCAGGTCGTCCAAGTCGTTACCGCGGTCCCTGACCTCGTCGCGGACTCGGGTCGGACCGAGGCGCACCTGAAGATAATGCACCTGAGGTTGAACTGCTTGGCCTTGTCCGGATTCATTTCCAGGAGGAGGGGCCTTTGTCGAGAGCTGCTAACCTGGCAAGCCCGGGGTAGACGCCCAAGTACGCTCAGAACCTACTCTGGACGTCTGGGCGCACTACTGGCCGGTGGTGCCGACAGAGGAATCTCGATCCCACTGTTGCCACTGTCAGCCAGGTGGCATACTTCTTGTCGGACGATTTGATCTGACGGAGGCCGCCACCGTCCGTACTACAATTGCAATTTCAGTCGATCCACCGAGGGTTTGATGATGGAACCAGACTTAACGATTCTGCCGCCATCAAGCTTCTCTCGACGGGATGTTTAATACCAGGACCCCGGAGAGTAAGATTGTACCCTCGTGGAACCTCAACAAGGTGCTGGACTACCTGCGCGGAGCTCCCTTCGAGCCGATGGAGGACGCTACGTTGGCCAATTTGAAGACGGTTTCTCATCTTTATGGCTTGGGACTACGGCATCCGAATTGCACGCGCGGCAGTTGCGAGACATTCATTTCTCCAACGCCGGTGCTACACTGTATTTTCGCCCAGGGTTTTCTCGCAGAACGAGTGCAGCTCTCCTTTTGCGTCCCCCGCTTCTCCCGAAGAATACGCCCGGTTTCTTCTGTTCGGGAGGACAGTTTCTGGTGTCCTGTTCGCGCCTAAAAATGGTATTTTAAAGGACGCCTCCCCCATCAGGGGGACACGAATCAGCTCTTCATTACTACGGTTGCCCCCCGGGGCCGCGACGAAGCTACGCAAGCTAGGTGGGTAGTTAAGATCATTTGAGACGCCGCTGCTGTTCCTAATTCCGTGGGAGAACGTTTCGCGCTCATTCCACCAGAGCTATCACGAGCTCTTTCGCATTTTAGCGCGGCGTCTCCCTCGCGAAATCTGCGGTTTCATTGCGCTCCTCGACTACTTTCACCACTACGTACCTTCGACACGTTAACCCAGAAAGAGCTAGATTCGCCCGAGCTGTCGCTACACAGATTGGGCTCTAATGACACTAATGGTAAGATGCAAATCTCTGGCGCCCATGGTGTCTTGTGATTTTGCGCTGTTAATTTATGTCTATTTTCGAATTGCTTGCAATTCGAGTTCATTTCGATTTCACGCAATCCATGTGTGAACGTTATTGCATCCCCCCCACCCTGCACCGCCGTCCTAGTACCTGTGCTAATCTGTCGATGTTAATGCAATTTGTTCATCAACATCGATTGAAGGTAATCAGATTCCTGTATGAGTCATGTAAGAACAGTGATGGTGACTAAATGAACTCGTAAGGAAGGCTTGCTTACCTTCTCCGAGTTTGATTCCCATCCGTCCCGCCCTTCAGGATGTTTCTTTTTCGAGGTAAACGAAAATAGGAAGAGTGATTGTGGGGTAAGATGGACGTCACTTGGGGAGGTTTCTCATACAGGGTGATCGAAAATGAATATATTTATTGGATATATTTTTAGTGGGCGTTCTGTATCTCCTAAAGACAATTCAATTTGTTACATCAGCAATCAGAGAAGGTAAAGCAAGCATTCTTAACGATCATTAGACCCACGCTTTCTTACATGTATGCCATCATTAACCTTAACTTAATATAATGTAATTTATCAACAATTTGAGGTCGTTTTTAAAATAAATTAAAAACACTTTCTCAAAAACCCCTCACAACATGTGCCAAAGTTAATAACTCTATAATATGTAAAAAAGCCTTACCACAATTCATTGTGGATTAGTTTGTTTTTGAAATGATCTTGAGTGCGAAAGATCAGACTCTCTAAGACGTTAGAGTGGCTACTCTTTCTCGCACCTCCCTTGCAGTTTCGAAACAAACCCATTAGTGATTAAACGCGTCAATGAAATTGAAAGAAAGATACGCTTTTCGCACTGCCCTTAATTTTTTTCCAAAACAAACCCATCAGTGACGATTTGCATATAAATGCATATGAATTTTCTTCTACCATAGTAACTCAAAAGTAAACTTATTCTTAGCAAATATGTGAAAAAATTTTAAAGAAGCTGATTTCAACTGATTTTGGTAGGTAAAGGTGTCAACATTTACCAAAAAAAAGTGAGTTATCGTAGGGGGTGGTGAAATTGGTTTTTCGGGAGTCAAAGGTCAATAACAGGGGTCAAATTTTGAAATTGATCCAATCATGTTGAAAAGTATACCAAGTTAATAGTTTAATCATAAGGATTCCAAAAAGGTATAGTTTGTACTAGCTGCGGCCGAAAGTTTTGGAGTTATGGGCTAAAAACAGCAAAAATCAATAAAAACGGTCATTTTCAGTTGTACAGGGGTCAATTTTCAAATGACTCCGATTTGGATAAAAAATGGTGCCAATTATTGATGGAGCTCATAGGATTAAAATAAGGAATAGTTTTGACTGTCTTAAATGCTTAGTTCCCGATGTAGGGGCACAGAAGGTCAACATCCATTGCATTCAATGGGGCTTGGCCTTGTTTCCTCCCTACTTCAGCAAGTAATCATTTAAGACACTCAAAACTATTCCTTATTTTTATCCTATGAGCTCCCTCTATAATTTGCACCATTTTTAATCCAAATCGGAGTAATTTTTAAATTTGACCCCTGTACAACTGAAAATGATCCTTTTTATTGATTTTTGCTGTTTTAGCCTATAACTCCAAAACTTTTGGCCGCAGATAGTATAAACTATACCTTTTTGGAATCCTTATGATTAAACTATTAACTTGGTATACTTTTCAACATGATTGGATCAATTTCAAAATTTGACCCCTGTTATTGAACTTTGACTTCCGAAAAACCAATTTCCCCACCCCCTATAATAACTCCCTTTTTTGGTAAATGTTGACACCCTACCTACCAAAATCAGTTGAAATCAGCTTCTTTAAAATTTTTTCACAGATGAAACTTACTTTAGGATACTCCCACTGTATTAGATGTTAAAGACCAATGCAGACATGCATGTACAAAACATGACTGGTTTCTGCATTGAAAACGATTTTATTTGTGAATTTTGGGTTTCTTGAAGTATACTTAATTCTTATGGGCCTACTATTATATATCAACATGATAGAGTCCATTTCTCTACCTCCGTGCAGTGATGTCATAACATTGATGCAGCCTTTTACGCACGCGTCAAGGTATGCCATCTTTGAGCGCGAGTGTAAAAATGCCGTCGCTTTAAGCCAGCGCGTGCGGTTTACTGGTGCGCCCATCAAATCTCGCGCTGACGTCACTGCACGTTAGCAGCTAAACTTTCTGAACGGCTTTCGAACTTGACAAATTATAATATAAGGAATTTTATATTTAAGATCAATATTTAATGTCAAACGTATCGTCCTTTGAGAGTACAAAAAAGCTTGTTGTGAATTCAACTAATACTTTATACGAGAAACCAATAGTTTTTTCAACACAATCTAAGCCAGGACTGACACCATAGATTGTAGATACTAAGTTCGTAGAGGGTATATATACGATGCAGACATGTTACTTGATATTGAGCAGTAAGTCGATATCAATGATTGACGGTATTTCTAGTTGCTACTAGAATTGTGACTTGTTGTGACCCGCGTGCATTATCTGATGACCCGTGCATTATCTGACAGAGCCCAGTGCATTCGTGAAAAATAATGCACGCTGAAAACAATAGATAATCTAACACGAGAAGTATATTGCTGGATAACCATTTAAAAGGTTTTTTATTGTTTCTATCTTGGGAAAGGGATTTGAAGTCTGAAATTTCAGGACGACACTGAGAAAAATACAGCCTTTATCCAATAACAAAATTGATGCTTCTGTGTAATCGGGGTGCCAAAGATGATTGGAACAAGCACCTTTCAGTGCGAATGAGGTTATCGATCGGGTCACCCACCTTTATGCCTTAATGTAGTAAGTACTTGCTTTTCTGGTAAACATCCACATGTGAAATTTAAAATATCAGTACCTCGTATCATCCAATTAAAGTTGGTACTTTAACTCTATAATAAATACTGTTTTTGTGTCGTCTGCAAGAATTGCAGAAGGCACATAGAGATTACTCTGGTTGTATGTCTGTGTATCTGTATGTCTGTGTATCTGTGTGTGTGTCTGTGGTCAAAATGTTAACCCTTAATATATTGCATGCCATATGAGTTCCGTAAGGGTTACGATGATGCAACTTGGTGAAAAGGGGGGGGGGGGGGGGGGGGGGGGAGGGGTGGGGTGACATGTTGGTGACCTCATGTGACCTCTGTGACCTCATGTGACTTTTTCCTCCCTGCTGGTTCGGGGTTAAGAATTGGCCCGATGTGTTTCCCTGTATGTCGTAAGAGACGACTAAAAGGGGCCCCCTGCGGGTTCGGGGTGAAGAATTGATCCGCTGTGTTTCCCTGCATGTCGTAAGAGGCGACTAAATGGGACATCTCATCCAATTAGACCATACTGTTAGTTCCAACAGGATTTTGGTTGAACTTAGTATATGCCGTGAAACTCTTTTAAGATCAATCTGAGATTGTTTTTTAATTTATGTAATTGTTAAATGGTATGTTTTTAGTGTTTTTGTTTTTTAATTGTTAGATTGTGATCATTCTGTACTAGTTGATTTTTTTTATAAATTATGGAGGTATAAGCTTGATTCCCCTTTACAGTATGGGATGTGCTTTGTTTTTATTGTGTAAATTCCTTGCGGATTTGGAGTAATGAATAGTTCCGCTGTATTTCCTGCATGTTCTAAAAGGGACGACTCCTTTGCCGTGAGTTACGACTCGTGTCAGAGGAGGAGAGGATCCTGGCAATTGAGTTGAAGCTGGCTGCAGTGCAGTCTAAACACACATTGCTTTGGCCTTGAATTCTCCTAGTCGAGAGGTTGTTTAGGCCTGTATTCAACCAATCGGCTTGTGGTGTCTTGCCCCTAAAAACCCATTTTGCTGATGATTGTTTATTGGAGACTTATTGGGTACTTATGTACCCTTGTTACGTAATTGCTTCCTGGGTTTTTAGTAGGCAGCTGCTTAACAGGTCAATTGAGGGGGCGTTTTTTTTTTCTTTTTTTGTTTCCTTGAGTATATCTCTGGGGTATCCTTGGCATTAGTGAGTGATGATTTTCCACTTACTGTGTGCCCTGGTTGGGCTCCAAGGTGGGTGGGGAGTTCTGGGGATGAATCTCAATTCTTTTCATTATGAATTCTCAACAACAAACCTTGACAAAAAATCCTGTTAAAACGTAAAAGAGATTGTGATCCGGATCCTGTAGTTGATAATCATTGGCCTCACTTTTTAGTGATTGAAGGCGTTGATGATAAAAACCCTATCAAAAATCTTTCCCCTTTTGCTGTTAGCAAGGGTATTGAAGGCATTGCTGGCAATGTGAGAAATATTAAGAAACTCAGGTCTGGGGATATTTTGGTGGAGGTCGACCGAAAGATTCAGTCGGATAACCTCAAAATGACTACCATGCTTGCCCAAGTTCCAGTTAGAGTTACTCCTCATAGAACTCTTAACTCTAAGAAGGGTGTAATTAAATGCCATGACATTAAGAATTGTTCTGATGGTGAAATTTTGAGTGGGTTGGCATCTCAAAATGTCACCCATATCCATATAGAATTATGATTACAAGAGATGGTAAAAAAATCAGTACGGGTACGTTATGCGCTAACTTTACCTAAGTCAGTAAAAGTGGGTTAGTAGGGGGCACTCCCTAAAAACAGGTGACGGGGATGTGCGCCACTATTGACCCCCTTTTTGAACCTGCTGTCATTGAAAGACCCCCCTTTTTTTTAACCTGTCAGTGAAAGACCCCCCTTTTTTAACCTGTCACTGAAAGACCCCCCTTTTTTTTAACCTGTCACTGAAAGACCCCCCTTTTTTACTCTCAGTTGATGCCTCCCATTTTTAATCAAATGCGGGAATCAAATGTCACTGAATGACCCCCTTATTTCTATTTCATGCCAGAAAGCCCCTCTTGTTCACTGATGGAACTTCAGCATATGGTGCCCTCACTGAATGACCCCCTTTTTTCACAAAATGTGAGTGGGTCAGTGATTGACCCCCAGTTTTGCATCCTCCTCACCAAATGACCCCCTTTTTTCCCTTAACACTTGATGTGCTCAAGTGATCGAGATCTCGATCAATACATGTGGCAGGTATTATAAAATGCTGCCTTTGTGTGCATAAGAGGTGTTAAAGTTCCTCAGCAAATGCCCCCTACTTTGAAAGTCAAATCCGCACATCCCTGTCACTTTCATATATGAGTGCAAGTAGAGGATTACATTCCTAGCCCTACAAGATGTTTTAAATGTCAACGTTTTGGCCACTTTAAGACATATATTGTAGAAGGTCAGAAGTTTGTGAAAAGTGTGGCAAAGAGGGCCACAATGACCCAAATTGTAAGGAACCTGCTAAATGTGTGAATTGCATTGGTAATCACTCAGCAAATTTTAGATCATGTCCTAAATGGGTAGAAGAAAAAGAAATCCAAAAAATCAAAGTGACAGGTAACATGAATTTTAAAAAGGCCAGAGATACTTTTCGTTCTCAGGTTACCGGATCAAAAGATTATGCTGATGTTGTGAAAAGTGGGCAAAAATCAATTACTTCTGAAGACATCATTTACCCAAACAGATTTTGTTTGGCCTAATGATTTTGCCCATCCTCAACAGTATTTAGAAATGGTAAGGAAAAAGACAAGTAAGTGATAAGAATATTGCAACTAAGATGACTTTGTCTAGTAGATCTTGTAGTCTTTCTAGAGATCCTGTTAAGAGACAATCAAGTACATCTAAAGGTGATCAGACTGTTCAGGCATCTACTAAACTCCGAAGTAGATCTGCAGAAAAGAAAGAGACTACAAA
>JAMKCH010029202.1:0-18557 GCA_023653785.1 Ophioderma brevispina
TTTATTTTGTTAACACTGTAGAAACACATCACATTTTTAAGAAAACAAACTTGACATGAAAATAGTAAGTATGGCTATGATTTAAATAAGACTCCAAAACAAAACGGAATTAGAATTTGATAACATTAATGACAAGTGAGCTTGAATGGAAACAAAGACACTGGTAAAATATGACAAATTCTAAGTCTAATGGTTTCTTGCAGTGAAATATTAACCTTTCTCATTTGTGTTACAAAATGTTGCCTCCAAAAATTATATTTTTTTTTCACAATAATGGCCCTTAAATGTCATATTTTGTTCAAAATCATGGCCATTTAAATAGCGTCCACACAAAGTTTGGATGTTTTAATGCCAATGTTATGTTTAGTTAAACAGTGCTCGAGAAGTGAGCACACAAAGTGGATTTTTCTTCTTTATTTTTATTACACAGCTTGTTCAAGTACATGTGGCCTGCAACCTCTGTGTAATACAAGTGTCCTGCATGCTTTTCTTTGGTCAACTTAAAGAATTCTTCCTCTGTAAACTAGAATGAATAGCTGTTTCAATGCAAAATTATAACCAGATCATGTGTTATTAATCAACCACAGGGCATGGAAATTTCAATGTGTTAACATCTTGTCACCTCCGAAACGACTGCGTGATTTGCAAAGTTCTAAGAATTTTAAACATGAAATCTTTATTAAAAGTGTAATTTGTTTCAGGAAGTAAACATTTGAAGAAGAAATCTTACAGTTTATTTAAAAAATTTAATTTTTTACAACAAATGTTAGTTCCCTGCAACATAGATAATACGTAATTATACATTATATTTCACCTTAGAATTTGTTTGTTGTGACACCTCCAAAGTAATTTGTACTCCTATAATTAGAATGATGAATATGTTGTTTGCAATGCAAAATTAGAGTCAGTTCTCAATAGTATCAACAAAAGCCATGGTAAATCTTTGGCACTCCGAAACATGTTAACAATGTTAACTGTCACTCCGAAACGCTGCAAGTGTAAAACACTTGTTAAGAATTTAAAGATTTTCTGCAATTTTGTGTCCGGAAGTACCATCATTGAAGAGATTTAGTACAGGGAGCTGAAGGGAATTGGCTGCTTGAAAACATTTAGGGAAATTATAAATTGTGAGTTGATATGACCATTTTCCTCAAAATTTGCTCTTCCCTTCCAAATATTTATGAATCAACAAGGACTAGTCAAAAAGTAGTGGAAATTTTGAACGGGCATAACTTTTGAATTAATTAGTATCTCTTAGCTGAAAATTAGGTTACTATTTTGGAAAAGGATTTTCACCAAAAATTGATCTTTGCTCAAATTTACCCAATATGCCACAATATTCAAAAATTACACATATTTTGCAAATAGATTAAGCTCCAAAACAGTAATAAATACAATTGATCATTTGTGAGTACTTTTTTAGTGAAAATAACAATAAAAATTACTTTTAAATTTGGACCAAGGGTACAAAAGTTACCCAATGATTGTGAAAATGCCATATAGTTACCATTCATTGTGCTAAAAAGACTGTCAAAAAGTAATTTTTGCCTCAAAAGTTTCATTATTTACCACGCAAATCTATGGGAAAAATGTGAGCAACCAATACTAAAATGCACCGACGCTAAAATCGCAAACGGATGCACGTTTGCTCAACTCCGAGTTTATTAAAGTCGGCTTGCAAGTTCCTCCTTAGCAACCAAATCATAATGCCAATACCTGAATGTGGTGGGGTTATTGCAAACAATTCATACATTTATCATTTCCATTTTCCAGTGTATTTCTGTAACCCTAACGTCTTATAGTGTAAGTCGTGTTATACTTATTTATATAGGCCCTTTAGTCCTGTACTTGTAATTTTGTTTTCAAAATAAAAAAAAAATAATCCCCTTTATAAGCAGAAGAATCTCTGATATTATCAGCTTGACAAATAAACACCCCATCATATCTAAATATACTGAACACAAAAGTTTCTTTTTTGTGTTCGTTTCTTATTATCTTTAATAACCCATTATTTAATGATTAAAATTTATTATTTACAAGTTATACATTTATTTCCAATTACTAAATCATATTCATAAATTTATATTTATAAATTTATTTATGCAGGACATCTATATCAAGCTGAACACAAAACAAACTTATATTGTTTCTTTTGGTGTTCAGTATATACTTATTCTTAGACCCTCAGCTTAGGACCCAAGCTAGGATCTAAAATATATATAAAAAAGAAGGCACGTATAACCATCAAATCGGGCCTTTGATGGTTATACTATTAACCATCAAACCGGACCTTTGATGGTTATACTATATCTCAACTAATAAAAGTAACAAAATAAAAACCAAAACAAACACAACAAAATGAAAAACAAGAAAAAGATGTGTGCATATCTTTTTAAAATATCAATTCTTGTCTTTGAAACTAAGTTTCACGTTTCTATTCTTTTTTTTGGGGGGGTGGGTGTATTTGTACGGGAAAATAAAAATGATTTGTTAGAAAATGGAAGAAAGAAATAAAAAAAAGAGGGGGGGGGGGTCGGTGCATTTCACAATTTGTTCTTAACAACCATTACAACAATAAATTAATGTTTATTTTCTGCTGATTGTTGAGGCTGAAAATGACCTAAGGGCTATTTAACTTTTTGTTTTCAGATGAAGGAAATTCAAGGCGAAAAAAATAAAACGGTGTCTTCTATATAGTACACGACTCGGGAAATTACAACAAACGCTACAATTTACTGTAAATAATTAATGGAAAAACTTAAACACTGGGTTATATGCTAAACTGAAAAAGAAAAAAATCCAAGCGAGTAGTCAAAGTTATTATAATGGAACAATCATTTTTTTTAATGGTATAATATTCGTATTTTCATCATGCTTGGAATGCATGGAAAATGGGGACAAACGGCAAAAAATACAACAAAACAACTCCCCGTCGGCTCCCGCGCCGGCTCTCTCAATAACAACACATCCCGCCTCGCACACATATCACAGAGGTTTATACAGGCTTTCTACAGTGTACTGTAAACACACACGCACGCACAGAGCGGAGCACACAATTCCTATTGCACGATTCAATAACATAACACAACATAAAACACCATCCGCTTCACTAGCCATGACTTCCCCAGACACATGCAGTACATGACAATCAATAACACAGCACAACATCAACACCCGCCACATCACTCTTTGCTACTATAGTCCCAGTGCATTAAATTAGCAGTCTGTACAATGCAACGACTCCATTCAAGCGTATATTTATACGGGGATGAAGTGTCTCAGGGATGAATCGTCGCGGGGATGAAATGTCTCGGGGATGAATCGTTGTGGGGATGAAATGTCTCGGGGATGAAATTGTACGGGGATGAAGTGTCTGGTTTCTGTAGCAGGCTACGGCTAGCCTGGGGTACATGATGTGAGCATAGCCCGAGGATGCTCTGGCTTTTTCCGCTATGATATCCCCTATTATCTCTTGTAGGAGGTAGGTACGGACGACGTGCAATGCTACGTGAACGAGCTAGAGGTACATGACCACAACCCAATGGAGTGCCTAGTCAGAGCAACCTCGGACTACCAAATAACATGAATAAAATTGGGCAACAGTCATGACGGTAGTAAAGGAAATTCTACCCTGATGAACGTTTTCATATGATATAAACGCATAAAATGATCTGGATTGACGCTCATCACACTGTGTATACTCCCATTCTCCTTGCCCTTGCCTGAGGCTAGCATGATTCATCAATCATGCATTAATGTATCTGGCCTATGCTTTAGGTCGCTGTTCGAACAGGGTGGCCTATGGAAAAAAATGAAAATGATAAAGGACCAAACAAAAGTCACCACCTCTGTGAAGCAAGATCAATCATGCCAGACTAGTCTGAGAAATTCTGGTAGCGAGTGTAGTTTTCTTTTCTGATAATTCTAAAATTGTTAAAGACGCCTCAACCAGGATCGCCGGAGGCAGGTGTCAAGGGATCAGCTCGGAACAACCAGTCACCCTCCCTTGATGAATTCAGTATTCTGCCACCACAATCCAACAACATTGAGGACTGCTGAATTCATAGGGCATGTAGGGTGGCAGTCCTGCTAAGCATGACTTGATTGGCCTTATCTTTTATCAACCTGACATAGTTAATTTGGTATTAATTAAAGCATGCGTGCAGGGCAACAAGATGCAAGTGATAGGTTTCTTAAAATATTAATCATATTCCACTAATTGCTTTTTAATTACAAAAAATTAGAAGTGGAGGAGGAGCAGGAGCAGCGTTTCGTGAAAATTGACCCCACACGGGTCATATGTGCGTACAAATTTCATCTCTTTTAGAGAGATTATAAAAACTATCTTACAACCACATACTTTAAATCAGAAAACTTTACTATCAGATGTTTAATTGTTTTTTTAGGCTCAAATTTGCATTTATGGCATAACGATGCCTTAATTAACAATGACTTTCAATGGTAAAATTGGCATTTTAGAAACCTTGCGCAAAACTATTTTGCTGTAGCATGTATCTAGTAAGTTATCTATGGAAAGCTTGTACTTAGCGGATACCAAATCTGCAATTACATAAAATGCTGTTGCCACAGCTTTTGAATTCAGGTGTGTTGAAAATCACATCTTTTTCATCATATTTTGCACATTAGCGGTTGCATAACTCCCTTGGGAATAATGTTATATTGGTCTCAACTGTATTTCTGAATCCTTGATTAGTAAGCTTCAAGTTAATGTACACTTTTATTTTTGTAGGGTCTGTGGGTTCCTGAAGAGAGACTAGAGCTTTTCACACTAATATCCATGATGATTTACACCAATGAAACTATGTAACACGAAAATGGCCACCTTGAAAAGCAAGGCCAAATAGCTTGGCTGCTTTGTGCTGAAGGGCCAGGGAAGATATTGGAGCCTTGTGAAGAGAAGACTGTACCCAACGGTCCAGATGATGAAATGGTAGGGGACAGAAAGGACCAGGATGACATGTTTAGTATATCCGTTTCAAATGACTCTATCTTCTGATGTTGCAAATGGAGTTGACAGAGGAGGAACCGATGGAGTTCACTTGTTTTGTCACCTGACATATGACCAATCACAGAGCCCTGTGGAACACCAAATTCAAGATGGCTTGAATTAGAAACACAACCACTTGTACTTCTACACTTATGAATCCATTGCAATGCATTACCAGACAACCCAATAACTACCCTGTAAATGTTTGAACATGATTACCTTGGTTGATAGTAATCAAATGCCACAATAGATCGCGAAGTGACAGAAGGACAACTTCCCCTCTGTCTACGGTATTCAACCAAATCATTTTTCACTTAACTGACCACTTTTCAGTATTTCACATACGTTACAGTATATGATTTGTTACAAACCTTTACAAATGAGTGTTTGGATATAAAAGACACATTCTGTAATTTTCGATAAGTAGATTTCTTAATATATGTATATACCGGTAACAGCTTTGCCCAGAGATTCAGGGAAATACCAGATGTCGACAGTATTATAAACTATTACTTGAACTTGATGGATACAACACTCAATGTGTTCGCTCCATTAACAAGTAGGGATAGGATTGAGGATGCAAGCACTGGTGGAAAAGCATGGATAAGTTTTCAAACATCTTCCTCAGAGACCAACATAAAATCATGAAATACGTTCCGTGCAGTAGAAACATAATTGTGCGGGTGACCAGGATCAAGACATTTCTCTGACAATGGCATGGGCCTTATTAGAAAGTAGCAAACCGAGTTGCAGCACCTCGCAGTGGAATATGAGGCAGTGAGGATATTACATTTTGGTTCAGCAAGGTTTTTTTACATTCTAATCCCTACCCTTGACAATCCTTAGTTGGCAAATTTGTTTTAATAGTATTTCAACTTTCTCTGAATCAATAAGATATTGGGATCAAGACAGCGCCCTTATCAGCTCCGTTTGTGCCATTTCACGTTCTAGTCTAACTTTCTTCACACACTTCGCTGTCTTTCTTGATAGTACTGACCATTGGAAGCGGTTCGTACTGTGCATTTTTAATTTATTTATTTTTGTCCCCACCGAACGAGTTCGGAACGGGGACTATAAACTGAGCAGCGCCGTACGCTCCGCTGTGATAAAATGTTAACCCCTGTTGTATATGATTTATCTGGAGTTCCGTAAGGCACCAATGAATTGAACTTGGTGGAAGAAGCAGGTTGATGAGTTCTCAACCTGATTAGATTTTTGGACGTAAAAGATGGCTAATTAAGTAGCTAATTTGCATATTTATGTAAAATATCTTGCAGGCTTGTGTACAAGTTTTCCTTTCTCTGGAGTTCTGTAAGGTGTATATGAGTACCTTGGTGGAAGGAAGCGGGCTGAATAGTTCTCAACCTGATTAGATTTTTGTCGTATTTTGGGCAAATTGAGTAAGCAATGAGCTATTAATATGCAAAAATCAGCGTAATTGCTATATTTGGACAACTGTACTGAAACAAATTCCTGCGCTGCCATGAAGCCTATCATGGGCCACATCTTTTTTGCAATTTGAAAGTATGTGATTGATGCGGCTTTAGGTATGCAAATAGCTAATTAATATGCGTATTTACTGTAATTCTGAAACTGTAACGTCGGATAGGCATAACACTATCCCATGGGGAGGGGGTAGGGTTGTTTGGGAGGGGGTAGGGTGTTTGGGGGGAGGGGGTAGGTTTTTTGGGGGGGGTTGGGTGTTGGTGGGAGGGGTTCGGTGTTGGTGCGGGTTCGGTATTGCCTGGTGTTGGGGTGGGGTTTTAGCCGGGTTGGTTGGGGCAGGGGGGTGGATGCGGCCGGGTTCTTGTTGGGCGATGGGTTGTTTTGTGTTGCAGTTTGTTGGGGAGGGTGGGGTGTTGCATGGTTTAGGAGGGGGGTGTTGCGGTGGGGGGGGTGAAAGTTTGGGGAGGGGTGTAGTTGTTTTGGGGAGGGGGTCTGGTATTGCGGGTTGTTGTGGAGGGGAGTGGGCGTGTTGCGGGTATTGTGGAAGGGGAAGCGTGTTACTGGGGTATTGGGGTGGGGTGGCGGGGATTTGGGTGTTGTGGGGTGTTAAGGAGGGGGTGGGGTTGGTGTTTGGCAGAGGGTGGGGTGTTGGAGAGGGGGTGGTTGGGGGAGGGGCGGGTGTTGGGGAGGGGGATTGGTTTTGCAGCGAGTTTGGGGATGGGGTGGGGTGTTGGTGAGGAGGTGGGGTGTTAGTGTATTTATCGCCGTTAGTGGATCGCTACTTTCGCGGCGACACATTTTACGCATCGCGTAAATAGAGTTCGCCTTGTTATACACTAATAACATTTTCTTTCCTTCTTCATTGCAACAGTATCATACTGACCATTATGGCTCAACAAGTTCCCTCTTCACCAGCATGGCGAACCTCAGATTGATTAAGATACGTGTCAGGGCAATAAAACGAAGAAGTGTATCAGTCAGCCACAACCATACGTATACATGTTTCCGTGTTTAACAATAATCTTTAATACATATGGGTGCTAGATTGCAATTTGTACTAATTTAGCCAATTAGATGAGAAAAAGAGCTTCTTCAGACACCACATTTTGACAAGTTTTTTAAAATCTGGGGTTCTGGTGACCATGGCGGTGACAGTGGGCCATGGACTAAACCTTCTTAAACTAGCACTTATTTTGCAACCATCTGGTAAATTTAGTGAAAGAACAATTGACATTGCCGAATAGGCCAAAAAATGTTGCTTGTCCACTGATTTTAAGAAATTGGGTTGGTCCTTGATTCTGGAAAAAGTTTTTTTTTTCTTTTCCCTCTTCTATTTTTCAGGTACCCAAATTTCTTAAAATGTGACATTGTCATTAAAATATTCCCACACTCTTGTGACAACAGACATCCACAACAGAGACGAATTCGGGAAAGGTATTAACCAAATACAACATACATGGCTCGTGCCAAATGTTTTGGCAGCCCAAATCTTTCGGTGGTTGGTCGGGTGTGTTGACCATGGTCCACTTCATGTACGGCAGTGCCCGTCAAGGGAGACGGCAGCTCAACAGAAGTGATTCATACAGTTTTTGGAAAGAGATTGATCCATGTTGAAGCTGAAAACTTTTTTGAAAAGAAAAAATTCTACAGTGCAGAGCAATGATGGCAGTCGGAAGTGGACAATGCAAATTTTTTTTTTTTGCCGGTTGGACATTTACCCCCTCACAAAGGGGCAAAAAGTCACACTTTTTGCTGAATTCTTTGATTAAATAAGTAAAAAATTTAGAGGAAAATGTTAACACCGAAAATTACACTTTTTGGTGCTAATTAAAATGTTCAAAAAGTCCAAAAAAGGACCATTTTAGGGGGGTTAGGTCCACTTTTACCAAAAAGAATTACAACTTTTACAAAAAGTTACACTTTTAAAAAAAAAAGTCCCGTACCCCCCCCAAAAATAAATCCTGCGTGTGCCCTGGAAAAGTGACGATAAATGCGGCTAGGGAAGTTACCCCTCAGAAGATTGAGCGAAATGGGATTGATGATTAACTTCGGCGGGCATTCCCTTGAGAGAACCCTTGATGAATACCTGCTGTCGGATAAACATGCTTTCTGAAACTTAGCATAGAGAATGAATGTCTGAGCCTGAGATGCTGGTATCCATGGTTTTCTGGACCGGCAATCAGGAAGGAGTGCCGGTAGTGACGGGTGGGCAGTTAGTAAAATCAACAAACTGCCGATTACTGCCGACTGGGCCTTTACCCTGCAAGGGAGGATGGTTAAAGGCACTGTCAGTGACTTGCTAAATCAGAAAATAACAAACAAATAAAAAACAGATTTTGCATGTCTGTGTCAAGTGTAGTATCTAACATACGCGACACGTGTAAGACCAAAAGCCGCATAACTTAATACGGACAAAATTGTTACTTGATTTTCAAGCCAAATCCTGTGCTACTAACCAAGAAAACACAATAGCAGGGGAAGCCAGACAGGAAAAAGAAGGAATCCTTTTGGGCAGAATTCAGCAGACAGGCCAAGACAAGAGGGGAACATAGTGAGTGTTGCCAGGAGATATAGAGGCGCTACTCACATACAAATTGCCAAGCCCTTGATGCTGATGGTGAGGAGGTAAGTGAGAATAAACATTTTAGGATTCAGTCAGTCCCTAGCTATGCAGGAAATTTGTTCTCTGTTGTTTGCAATATGCATACCACTGGTCAGTGGTGCTTCCAAGCATGCAGTATTGATATTCATAATTTGAACATCATTTAAAATCAAAAGTTACGAACAACTAGTTCCTTTTTAAACCCACCTAAATTCATCTTCAGGTTATTGAACTGTAATACATACATTATTTTGTTGTTAACTTTAACAGCCCACAGACCCTATTTCAGAAAATTTAATAACACGTTTAACAACACGTTGTAATATTATCTTAATTGTTTAGTAATATTTAACTGTTGCTAAACCTAGCTGACCACACATTATAATTACTATGGACCGGGCACATAAATAGACCCACTCACTTCATCTTCAAAACAATCATTAATTTTGCTGATGTTTATTTAAAAAAGATGGCGGTAGAAACTAGTCTCGTGAAAATTAAAAATCGAAGTGTAAATACTAGGATGTGCTTGTGTTACTGCTTTTCTATTGACTAACACAAAGCGGGCCAGGTGAACCAAGTCTAATCAAACATGCCAAGACTTCACCTGTTCCAAACACGCGCGCAATTGTGTGGACTGACGCAGGCGAATTCATATTGAACACTGTGCCAAATGTATATGAAGAGACGTAGTTTAGTGTAATCGAAAAGTTTTCGAATGTTTATAGAGTTTGGGTAAAACAAGGTTGGATGGAATGAATGTAGTCCCTAAGAAGGTAACGCCAACAGAAAGCTTGCAATTTGATGTCAACATACCAGTTGCCAAATAATTCATGTTAAGTAAAACAAACGGGGTAGATCGAAAGGGGGGGGAATGGGAATGTTCTGACTCCGTTAAAAGGGTAAAATTGTCATTTTTGGTTCAAGAAGAATATCGGATGTTATTTTTCTGGAAAATACGATGAGGTGTAGCTGATCATTCCAAATCAAATGTAAAGATTCAACCAAATCCTAATAATTACTTCAATTACCATGTTTGAGTCTCGATCGTAAACTTGTTCTGTCATGTAAACAGATTGGAATAAACTCTCGCAATGAACGGAACATGAAAACAGAATCGGGCGAATGACTTCTTATCGAGCTACCTAGCGACTGACTGATTAGTATGGTGACATTTCTCAGTATTTAAACCTTCAGTTCCTAGATTTTGAGGTCCTCTGCACATCTGAAATGGATGTGCCAAAATCTGGGGCTTTAAAATGCCCTTATGAATGCTAACAAAACCTAAAGGCGTATTTAGTACAACGACAACAAAAAAGTCCAAAAAGTCAGGTGTGGGTGCAGATGCATAAGAGACAGGCAAAAAAAAAAAACAGTTTGTCTCGGAAGAAATTTGAAAAATGCAAAATGTGCTTTTTTTATAGAAAAATGCTAATATGAAATGCAGGATTTTAATTTTTTTAATTGCATTTTGACCCACTTTTTTCATTTTGTTTCTGAAAATTGTTTACAAAAATCTTTCAAGTGAGCAAAAACCTAAAAAAAAAATGATGCACCAAAAGACCAAATTTAAAAAAAAATAACACCATCTTCTGAGACAAACTTTTTTTCTTGGCCTAATGCCTAACTTCCATGCAAGATGTGGGCATTATGTCTCTATGCATTTGCACCCATATAAACCTGAAATCTAAAGGCTGGAACTGTCTTATGGGCCCGGAAAATTTCCATGAAATTTTGGGAATTAACAGGAATTTATGGGAATTTTAGGAAATTTTCGGGAATTTTCAAAACAATCTTTTGAAATTGATACAAACTATAAGGTCCATTTGTTCAGATTAGGATATTACTCTAAAGCAAAAACAAGCATGTTTTAAACAACAGAAAATGAATAACCACCAACTCTTTACAAAAACAATACATGTTTGGGTCAGATTATTTTCTATTCTATCACTCACTGGTCTTGCAGTTTGTATTCTGTAAACCACCCACCTTGAGTTTACCTTACATTTAGTGAGAACTTATCTTCAAAATCAACTTTAACTTTACTTAAATGGTTTTGACTGCTTCCTTTAACAAGCATGAACATTTTCAGTGGAAATTCAGCCAATCAGCTGATTTCAGATTTTTTGGATATCCAAATTTCCACAATTTTTAAAAACATTATTTTACATCCATATGATCAACCCAAAAAGCCTCTGAACAGGCTACAAAGGCTACAAATAAATAAAATTGAATTTGGATTTCCCCATTAAATATGTAAACAAGTATTCAAGTTTTGTCAAATTCTGTAATAAATGGTCTAAATGAGTCTTTGCCAGATTTTAGAAACCACTACTTCCGATGAGTTTAATTTCCAGTTAGGGCTTAGCAAAGGGTGCACTCTGGAAAAAGTTAAAAAAAGTCTATTCAAAATCACTAGATATCTTGTCAGAGGGATGATTAATAGAAAACTATTCAAAATTGCCAAATGCAAAATATGCAAATTCAAAGGTCCCTCACAAAAATGTATTTAAAATAATGTTAATTAAGTATAGTCCAACAGAAACAAGACCTTTACAAATAATTTTGTAGTAGTGAACTTGGGATTGCGCATTTGACCTTCGACGATTTTGGCTATATTTCTATCGAGTGCCCCGTGGACTAGATACCTTTGTTTCTGATAAAAATCTGAAAATAATACTGCTTGTAAAACTAAAAGCCATTTAAGTTAACAAGTTCATAAATGAAAGGAAGGCCTAACATGGTTTGTAATTTTTCCCTGCCTGGGTACGAAATGTTTTAAAATGTTTAAAACTTAATAAATGCCAAAATTGAAAATTCCAGAAAATTCCCAATGTTCCCGGGCCCTAAAAAATTCCCGGAAAGTTTCCAAAATTCCCGGAAACTTTCCATCCCCTTGCAACCCTATGTACATGATTTATTTCAAAATTTATAACCCTGTAGATGTTAGTTTTGCTTCTTTGTGGGTGAGAAAACATGAAAAGTTGGACCATGTTCAGGTCACCCACCCACCTTTAAGATAAAATACTTACTGTATATGACTCTTCTTTATCTTGTTTATCATCAAATAGGTATTCCAAGACACCAATAATTCAAGCAGGAATGAAGCAAGTGTTCACGATCGGCTAAAACCTCACTCCATAAGCAGTGATGAAAAATCACAACATCCACAAGAAGAAAATTCACCTTCAATACCTCTATCATCTCGTACCAGTTCACAAAACACAAATAGTTCATCCGCCATACAGTGGAAGAAAACTTTCCCTGTGGACTGGTGTCTTAAGACCAGGGTGAGGTTCATGTCAGATTCTCCTTTTTCATGGTGCAGAACCTTGAAGACCAATGAGGAAGCTGCCGGGTTGTCATGGTTTACAAGAGGGATGCATCATGAGGAACTTACGTCAGCAAACCAACAGGTGAAACTTTGTTTTTTCAAAATGGCTCCAAAATATGACAAACAAATAAGCAAAATGCTCTATATTACATTTTACTTCACTTCTGTGGGGGAACAGCTGGCGCAGTGTATCTTCCCTCGCCTTTCACCAATGAGGTCCTGGGTACGATCCCCCCCAGGGGCTCGTTCTCGTTGGCTTTATGTGCATTTGGTTTCTCGATCCATACTCATTCCCGCAGGTTTTCTCCGGGTACTCCGGTTTCCTCCTGCTTCTAAAATAGAGCTTGGCATAAATCTGTTCTGGTATTAAGGTTTCTCTGATGTGCAGAGCGCCTTTCATGGCTGGCGCACAGCGCCTTGAGTACGTTTACGTTGATATGTCGGGTGTTAAAAATACACATTATTATTATTATTATACTGTACCTGTGAGCCTCATATTTCCTTTTGCCAGAGTCTGTCTCTCACATCACACAGATATAACATGGATGTCACGTAGGTACTGCATGTTTATCACAAGGTGGTCCTAACATGGCAAAAAAAGTGTTTTCCAGTGTGACCCATATGGCAAGCTGTCACAGACATTGGCGAGCGCCAAATTGTGTAAAACGTTTTGTATGGAGTGTGAACTCGCACTATGATGAGATGCGATTTATCCTATTGAAATACGTGGTTACACAATTTGGCACTCGACTACCCTCATGTGTCAACTCAAAATGATGTTCACAGTTTGCAGTAATATAGTTAGTGAACTTGGCTTAACTTGCTGTGTTAGAGGGTGATATATGTACATCATTCCAGGATTGACCTTGGGACCCATAGTGCAAAAAGGGTCAAGTTTGAAACATGTTTATGTTACAAATAATTGTCCCGCCGAAATGAGTTCCGAAATGGGGACTCTGAAATGAGCAGCATTTATGCCGTGTTGTTGTCGTGATAAAAATGTTAACCCAATTGTAATAGATTTATCTGTTCCATAAGGGCCACGATGATGTAAACTTGGTAGAAAGAAGCGGGTTGATGAGTCTCGACCTGATAGATTTGGGGCATAAAATATGCTAATTAAGTATCTAATTACATAATTTAAGAAAATGTTTCCCCCAACAGGGCTATGATATAGAGGATTAGCATAGCAGTTTGCTACACATTTTCTGCAATTTGCTATGCAATTTAAGTTGTTTTGCAATTTTTCCGTATACGTTTTGCAACTATCACGTGATCAAATGCAAGAGCTGTTGCAAAAATTGCTACACAAAATAAAAATCCTTAGCATGAGCCGCCCGCAAGGGCTTGTATACAAGTGATCTGGAGTTCGGTCAAGGCGTATAATGATGTAACTTGGTGGAAATGGAAGGAAATTGGGTTGAAGAGTTCTTGACATGATTAGATTTTTGGCACATGCAAAATTAATTAAATGCAAAAATCGGCATAATCAATATATTTTTCAAACGGTGTACCTCGATACGGAACATTTCTTAACTGCATGAAAGCCTATCACTGGTGAGCATCTTCTTTGCCATTTGAAAGTGTGTGATATATTAGGCTCAGCTAGCAAAATGAACGGCTAATTTAAATATGCATCAGTTGTATCGCTAAAATGGTACATCGGATATACAAAATTCCTTTTTACTATGTGAATGACCACTCTGCCATACATCTTTGTGTTGAATCATAATTGGGTTCAAAGTGCTAGTGGAATCCAATTAAAAGGAGTTTTGATGTTGCAGTGCATTTAATTAAATATGCATAAGTACTGGTATCACTGAAAACAGTACATAGGATACAGAATTCCTGCACTAGATGAAAGACTACTCTGCCATACTTCTTTTGTGTTGAATCGTAATTGGGTCAAGTGCTTGTGGCCAAATTAAAGGGGCATTTTGATTTGCCAATTGTCTAATATTAATAATTAGTGTAGGCTGTTATGTACGATTTCAAGCTTGTGCATTTTTTTTTTGCTAAGATGCTTTGTTTGTGTCATTGATTAGAGTAGACATACAGGTGTCAGAAAAGTATTGGTCGATTTTTTTTCTGATAAGCGTTGCCGACATCTGGATTTCAAAATGGCCGCCATTTCCAAAGGGATTTTGCCCTATAACGTTGGTTCTGAGCAAACATTGGAAGTCAAATTTGGTGGCCAAACATGTTTTCACTACCTGGGAGTTCAAAAAATATGATAATAAACCTACTAACCTAGTCTAACAAAGATGTGCTTTGCAACACCCTCACAATTGAGTCCTAAGCGAGGGTTTGAAATAATGTTTCAGATCTGATTAAAGCATGAAACTTGGCACAACATGATAAAACAACATTCGTAACATTTCAGGGGTGGAGCCAAATAACTCTTAAGCCAGGGGGTGAACGCATTCAAAACCAGTCGTCCGGTTGGGCGCTGAAACATTTTAACTATTGCACGAATAATATAAGTTTGCGGGGGCTGGGTATACACACATAATGTCAATTCGATACAAACACTCCGCCAAAAATATCAGTTGTTGGATTGGGTGCTATTGGCGTGGTTAAATTTTGTACTACCCATGGCACACAAACGAATGAAATGACACAATCGTCGTCGTGATTTTAAAAAACCGCCTCAATGGGCATACATTTTTCAACCTAAGGCGCATTGATTATGAGAAAAAAGAGGATATGAGCACAATGATCAAGGGTACACTATTTATTAACCTGGCACCTCTAACACTACATTAATTTGTATCACTAACGATTAGTGTATATGCAAAGCGGCACCCACAGTATGTGGGAAGAAGGCGGAGGCAGCAATTGCTTTCTATGGTGGTATAACTCTTTTTTCTTTGTGGTAGGCAAAACATTGCGAGACGGTGTGAATTTCTAAAGATTACCTTAAAGTTTTTTTGCCTCTCTATCTATTAGAACCTCTTTGCTCATATAGTATAGCAATGAGTTGCTAGGCAACGCAGTTTCATAGCCACCGGTAATAGGATGGGACCAATGATATTCCTGACTACATTATTTTGGAAGCATGGCCAAACAACTCAAGAACCCAATACAGTGCGATAGGACAACATATTTTATTTAACCAGTAGAAAATTGGCCTGTTGACCAGGATTTCTTATGAACTACATCGTACATCATTATCAAAAACATTTCTCTGATCATATTCACTCTGCAGGAATCTCAAGCTGCTAAACAATGGACCTGCTCCCACGAAACCCGGATAAAGTAGGAAAATTTCATTTTGAGATATGCGCACATTGGAAATGCTGAGGGGAAAACAAGCTTAAATCATTTAATTAACATGTAAGCATTGCACATCCGTTTGTCATCCAAAAATACAATATATGACTTGAAATTCTTTTGTTTTCTAGTTGATTTACACAAGTTTATTGGATTCTGCTCCTAAAATACTCTGGCGACTTTTGTCCTGGTTTTGTGGGAGCAGAGTCACATATAGTTCCTTGTTTGTATATCACCTGGGCAAGTCTCTCGACATTGGCCTTATTGGTTGATGGCAATAGCCAATGGTCGTGGCATGAATGCTCCTATGACTAATAATCATCATATCCATGAATTTTGTTATTTATGTACAGGTGTGTATAGTTTCTACTTGGTGGTGGAGATATATGACAATGGTCAACTAGCCTATCAACCTAGCCCTGCATATTTCACCAAATAACCTCCCAGTATGAACTAACCTATCCATGCATGCTTCAAAATGCAAGCGTCATACTCAAGCTATCCAGAGACTGTATAAATGTGTCCTTTGGCTGCTAGGACAGTGGGTCCCTTTGGCAGGTAGACACAAAAGAATGTTTGACACATCCCAATGATAGTAGTAAATCCAAAGTTTAGATCTAGTTGTGGTCCCTAGCTATGAACGATGGGTGGCCATACACTCGAAACAATCACGCTGACCCCTCTCTCCACTTTGCCCGATTGAGTGCATCCTCCATAATCCATCAACCTCCTACTCTCTCTTCATTCCTTCTCAATGTATTCTTGGTCGTCCCTCCTCCTCGAATTACCCACCCCCGAACTCAAGAGCCCTTAAAAATTACTATCATTCCCTCCTCAGCACATGCCCATACCAGCGTACACCATTCACCTTCGCCAACCGGTCACCGCCTTCTCAACCCAAAATCGTGCCATCAAAGTCTCACCAAAACTTCTCACCACCACATCGCCTTGCCTTCCTCAAAAATTTTTTTTTCCCCCCCCCCCCATTGTCTCACTCCCATTCAGCATCACCGATCTCACACAAATCTTCTTAACACCATTCCTTGCTCTTCAAGGAAATCGTTTCCCGCTAATATTGCAAACTCACTCCATCCCTAGACTTCACCAACCCAAAACCTTACTTAGTGTATAGCCGCACGGATCCACCATTTAAATTTTACAACGAGGGTTATTTAGTCAATCCCAAGCACAGTTTGGAATGCGCTCTCAATAGGGTTTGCACGAAAATTTTAGCATTGATATGAAATGTCCTGTGGTTCTTAAACTTTTGGCGTAGGGGACACCCTTTTATCCCTAAGTACGGACATATATTAGTACAGTATCTGCACATTGCAGTGCTGCATTATGGGTTGATTCCAAAACAACACTCGCATTAACCATATCCCCCAGGTATGAGAACTCCTCACCGATTCCACCTCATCACAACTTTTCCAACTACGTTCGGGGACAGGGGGGGGGAATCTCTAGCCTAGCTTGCGGTCACGCGATTCAATCTTTGGTATATCTCCATAAATCCGTTATCCCACACCACACTACTCACTGACACGTCCCTTCCACCCAACTCACCCATCACTTTTGTCTTTCCAAGCTTACACCAGGTTTCAGACCATTACTCTCAAAGCCTCGTCATTCTTAAACATTTCCTTCAGTCCTAATTGCCATACTCATCACAAAAAACCAATCATTAGCATGGACAATCTCGCTTATCAAACCGTCTCTTGCACTCTCTGTGACCTACATAATCATTACAAAATTGCAAATATCAGTGGCGACAGTACAAAACCTTCATGCATACCCACCATTGCCGCAAACTCCTCAGACAACTCTAATTCTAACTCTTAACGATTCTAACTCTTGTCTTTGCTCCTTCATACAAACTCATCACTCCTCTAACCATTGCCTCTGACATACCTCTCTTCCTCATTGCCCACTCCATCACTTTTTCCGGGCAGTATCGGAGAAGCACATACCTCCATACCTGTAGACAGCAAATGCCTGTGTGCTTTTTTGTTCCAAACCGGAAACCAACAAGAATTAACTCCATGAAGTCTCCACGTAGATTTCTGCGTGCAGAAATATGCACATGAAGTCTACATGAACTCCAGTATCAGGAGATTTCTAGCGAAATTAAGTGCTATAGACCTTTTGCATTTGAAACAAAATATCAAAGATGCCTCATCAACCTGTACAACATAACTCGTGGAATGGTCCAACAGGAGTGACGAACCTGAACAGACATGCAAAGACATTGCATTAGCTGAGCTATCCTACATTGAGGAGAGTAGACAAGATGAAAACATAAAGGTGTTCAGGCTTGCTGATCTTACCAAGCTAAGGCTGGATTAGCTTCTTGATGTTACTTCAAGAGTAAATAGTATATACCTTAAAGACCGGATACCCATGCATCTCCCAGGAAAGAGAGCTTATTTGAAAAGAGAGATGTGTTCATGGCATATGAGGATGATATAGGCACTGTCCTGCGACAAGGATATGAGACTGTTAGAGATGAGCGGAGTGTCATGATGACCCAAATTGCTCATAGGATCCGACATGACTTTTTACACAGAAGGTATCATTCTCAGGGTTTGACTGCTTGACCAGAGCAGTCAAGTGGAATCTTTGCCACTGATGCCGCAGTCGCTTTTGTCACTAGTCGGCATGATCATCAATGGGTCAAATATTAAAGAACAAGCCAGAAGCACATGCTTTAGCGAACCAGTGCTCACCATTGCTCAGCTACTTGTTCAACTGCATTAAAAGGTGCCAGGAGTATGGGGAAATACCCCACGTACCCCAAAGACTACTTGAGACTTAAGGTTCTTGCCTTAATCATGGAACGGCGGTTGGTTGATAGCCTTTTTGCTCTTGGTGTGTCAACCATGTCAACCTCATAT
>JAMKCH010029203.1:0-17600 GCA_023653785.1 Ophioderma brevispina
GTTCATAGTTATGAGTCAAAATAGTTCAAGGTCACAATGGGGGTAAATTTTCAGAATATCCTTTCGTTTAAAAATGGTGTCAAAATTGTTCGTCTAATGGCAACGAACCCAAAATATAATGGTTGCACCATCTATAATTTTCGTTGCATATGGAACGCAAAAGTGAACTGGGGACTATAGTCACAAAGCTCTGTATCTTATATCGACAGTTTCAAAAACAAAGAATCTATTTAATTTATACTTATCTAGTGGGACAGTTTTAAAACCTTTTACACAACCATCCGATCAAAATCGACCATTCTATGAATTTTCCCCCAGGATGACCTTGGCCTTGAACTGTTATGTGCCTATGTACTAAAACTATAACGCGAGATATGGCAAACTATATCCTTTTTTAAAACCTTAGAGTATCCAATAAATTGGGCACAATCATTTTAAATAATTCGATCAATTCTAATTTTTACCCTCTAACAAACGTTCCCCCTTATTTCTAACATGTTCCACTAGGTGATGTTGGGAGACTTTTAATATATTATTTTTGACTATTTCACAGTAATTAACCCCAAAATGGTTTCTGTTGCAATTTGTGTTGGGGTCAAATCATAATTAACTGGACTATACCTGGGAAACAAACCAGCTAACCTTATCAACATCGTTCATACACTCTCCTCTACAAAGAAAGGCGGGACATCCAACCACCAAAATTCCAGAGGGAATCACACTGTCAACCATGGCCTCTAGATTCAACATAATCACTTCTCCCAAAAATCCCATTCTCAGACGGAACCAGAACGATTTTCCAAAGGCCGAACAACATCTAACACTCTGGAATCCATCAAATTCCTTGCCCTCAGAAGGATCATATAAGATTTGAGCATTTCCAATTTTGTTTGTTATACTTCTCCAAGGCTTTTGTGCAGTGTTCACAGGGATGTAATGCTGCATAATCTTACCAAATTGGCGTCCTAGATGAGATTGTCAAAGCATTGCCATCATGTATGATTACCCATCTTGCTTTGTGCAGGCCATGGACGGGCCCATAAAAGATTTCTAAAACTAACTGGGATCCTCCAAGGAGATACTCTTGCTTCCTATTCTTTGTATCGTGTTGATTACCCATAAAGACATTTTGACATCATGAACGACAAGGGACTCTCCATCAACCCAAGCGTACTAGACTATCAAAATTCAGCATTCCAGACCTTGACTAATGCAGAATGATCTAGCTCTAACAGCCTGATATGTGGTGCACAAGATCTACTAACATCACTGAAATGCTGAGACAAAGTCGGCCTACAATCTAAATGCCAAGAAGAACGAATACGTTACGAACCAATGAAGGACTATGATCATCACCTATCTGCACTAACAGACGGTACCCAACTCAAAGAGGTCAGGGACTTTTCACGTATCTAGTAGTCTTATTTTGCCAGACAGCAAGAAAGACTTCTGTCATGCAAAGGACAAGCTTGGAGTGTCTATAATCTACAACCACGTTTGCAATCTGTATCTCCAATTCAAACAAACTGAGGTCGGGTAGAGCCTTGTAGTGAGTATCCTGTAATTTGGACCTGAAACCTGTAACCATAAAGAAAAAGCTACACACGACTGGATGGCACCTATACCAGGTTTCTTATGCGAGTACAAAACACTATCCCTCTGGTGTGAGCACGTGACCAAAGCACAGAATAAGGGAGATATCCCTCCAATCTCAGCTTCTTTTGCCAACGCCGAGCACGATTGCCGGTCACTGTCATCGTGTGATTGATCAAGTCTTCTCAAACATACCATGTGCCCAACAGGAGTTCGTTCACCGTTTTAACTACATTGTGATTGCTATATTAATACAGACATGCTTTATGGCGATTTTAGTAGGGTCCGTGGTGCAAATCATACCAAGTTGATTGAAACAAAACTTAGGAATGGCATATCTCGATTTTACCGAAGGGATTCCTATGGCCATTTGGCTGCTCAAAACGATGCTGCAGCATTTTCATATCACATGAATGTTGATACTACTGGTTCCTAGATTTTTGAATTGTGCATGTAAAGTCAAATGGGAAATTTTGGCAATTTTAAGAAATAACTTCAAAAAGCAATGTTCTTTTCAAACCTCTTTGTTCAGAAACTCCCCACAGATGCTTTTTTTTTATATTCTCTCATATATATACTGCAAAGAAAAAATATAATAATATTGTGATGAATGCAAGGGCGTCATTTTTACAAAAATGGTATTGTAGGTTGCAAGCCATAAATAAAAAAGTCTTCAGTCAGTAAACTTAAAAAAGAACCGAGACAAATTGTATACACCATTGTATGCTTGTTGTGAAAGGCTCATCAAGTATAATCATGGCCCCTAGGCTAGTGTGAGATTTGACCACCACTCATGCTCCTAGTAGCATAGGTTGTGGCAACCGTTCCAGAGCGGAGCTATTCATTATATTGATTGCTGTCCACAATCAGTAGCGATTATTCCGTAAATGTTATCAAGGATTAGAATTGCGAATTGGCACACCAATCCACGCTGGATTAGATATCGACTCATGATACAGTGGTCTCGGGTTCGAATCTCGCTATTGCTTATTTTAAATATATAACATTTTCATTTTTTTTCAGTTGAGGGCAAAAAACGATAAGAAAACTCATAGCTGGCCTTGAGGTTACTGGTATGGACATGGTGGTGGATCAAACACTACCGCGTAAAAATGCTACTCAACCTTGTTGAGTCAAGTTTACTCACCAAAAGAGAGCTGTTACTTTTTAATACCATAAGGTTTCACACCACCAAAAATCCTGCCCCCATTCTTTCCTGTACAAATGGCCGAGAATGAAAACGTCATTTTTTCTCTTTCTCCTCAATTGAACATCTCAGACCTTAAAGCTAACATTCTGCTATAAGGTACATATATCGCGCTACGCAATCAATCATGAAATTAGGGTAGTTATTCCCAAAATTTTCGAGCTACTGTACCGCGAAGACTAGCATGCACTGTGCACCTGGGAGGTCAGAGCACTGGCCAGTCAGGGGTTCCCTGTAAGATACGGTTTAAAATTGGTTTGTCGAAACAAAATAACATATCAATGACAACCTCTTTTTTGATATGCCTACAGATTTATACTTAATATGATAGCAACCATGATTTGCAAACCCAGGTCTCGCAATTTCTCTCAGTTTTAGGGTTATAAGCTTAGGCGAGGGTCACCAAAAAAAACCCGCCTCATTTGCAGAGTGTGGGCTTGGAGGGAACTTACCTGTTTTCTCAGTTATTTAACTGGGGGGGGGTGACTACCATAAGGAGTAAAACATTACTCGGGTTGAGTAAAAAAAAAAATTAGAGGTATTGGTATCAACAATATGTAAAACCAATTATGACGTCACTATGACGCCATAAGGTAATAAAGTATGAAAATATGCATATTAGAAGAAAAATTGAAATTTGCAAATTTTAAAAAAAGAAAAAACCTAAAAAATTAAAAAAAAAAAAAAAATTATGACGTCATTATGACATGTAGTATGTTGGTACTCTGTGGTATTTTCAAAGGACAAAGAGGGAAGACCTCATCTATTGCCAACAAAAATCAAATGTCTGTGAAATTCCTGTGTCGCACGTGGTCCTGTTAGTATTTCCCCTTTCCCGAAGAGGGGGGGGTGATTGCCCACCCCAATACATCAACGGGGTTGGGAATTAACGCTTACCTTCCTATAATATCTCAGGGGTTGTTTTTTGGGTTTTTTGGGGGGGGCATTGAAACGGAGAGCATAAAATTGTCAATTGGCAATTACATAAACTATTGTCATGGCTAATTACTTAACTAATTTGACACCGGAAAAAAAATGGGGGTTTTTAGTAGGGCGAAAACAGAAAAAAAAGAATAAGAAGAGAGCGGTCGGTAACACCCCCCCCCCCCCCCAATTCGGAAGACGAAGGACGAGGGTTATTATAATTTATAATTTGATTAGTATCTAAAGTATGACTTATCACACTCATATTTCAGATGAACCCTGACAATTGGAATCAGTCGACATGGTGTGTCGGCTATCAAAACAGCCACAACGCGCGGCAACGATAAACAAATTCAACATAACCGGAAGTTAAAATATTATAATTGGTGTGGGGTTTCGAGTAGAATACACGTATGGGGCACGCGTGGGCAACCAGTCAGAAGTTGTATTTTGTTATCTTGAACCGTATCTCAAGAGTCATAATGTCGGAACATTTTTCCATATTATTTTCACATGATTTTTAACAAGTAAGGGTCACAAAATCACCCAAATGGCAAGCTCCATTTCTCAGTCGTAGCTCACAAAATAGGAATAAACAATTGTGATGGGATTTTCGGTTGTATTTTATGAAATACTTTCTCCTCTATGGGTGACAAACAACTAGCCACAAAAACATGAAAAAAAACCTACAGTCCGGGTCACAACATCCGGTGAAAGATTTGTGGACAGTTTTCCTGTAGAGTAGATTCAACCCATCGTGTCACCTCTAGTACTTTTCGAAGGTATGGGGCATTGAATGAGGGGGATGTGCGTGCACGTGTGTGGAAATTAAAATTCAACGCTATGAAACATGGTGTCCGATAGCAGAGAACTATCAATATATGGTTAATGATATAAGTCAAGTCAGAAAAACGCATTTATAGCTACTAATAATCTCAAAATTACATTTCTGATAATAGCATTGCCTTCAATGGTATTCAATTGTAACACAGGTGACTAACTTTCATTCGGATGCTACTGACTTTCAATTCGGAGGAACAGGAAAACAAAAGTCTTTGCAAGGTCTATGTAAGATGATGTTAACATTAAAAGGCCAGCTTATCGTGGTTCGTTCATAAACAGGTGAACGGGCCAACATATGATGCTCCTCTCCCAACTAATCGACGCTGTCCAAAACTTTCATCTGGTGACACAATGGGATGAATCTACTATAGTAAAGAGTGTAAAGACGTTCACTGACATCGATCGAGGCAAAGATATATAGATCATAGACGATCGCGGTGTCTGCACGTGTGTGCACATCGAATGCCTGGATTTGTCGAGATGAATGGGTAATTAAGTAGGTAATTTGTGGTTTTCGCGGTGTGGAGTCCTCTTATCTACTATGACATGACAAAGGTGGTAATTACAAAAATTAAAGTCCCCACTTGCTCAAAGTTGGATGACATTTTGTTTACCATAAAAGGCCCGGGGGCGGGGCCATCCTCGACATTTGGTCCGTATCTCACCTATTTGTTATTTTTTCACGCCGACGAGAAAAATACAAGATTTTATTCTTTGAAGCCTTGTGGATCAGATTTAAACCATTTTGAACAAAATCGGACCAACTGTTATGACACGGGGTACGTAATCGCTCACTGGTGGCGAAGAAAAGCTATTCCCATTGAAATTACACGGAACAGCAAAAGAAATCCATTTTTTTTGTGCCCTAAGGATCCAGTTACACTATGTTTTATCTATTTTTTTTTGATTATTGGTAGTAAGAGGATGTGTGCGCATACTGTGACAAACATCATGCCAAAAAATCCAACTTTGCTTACTTGAAAAAATGCAAAAAACCATGAATTTTGCGCTTTCTTTAGATTTTCGCATTTTTTTGCATGACCGTCATGTTTGACGTCACTGGAGTCATACAAGACATTGTTTTGTACTTTTGTGGTATCAATGGATCAGGGGGCATTATAGCTATCATTGTTACCACACAATGATAGTTAATTCAATCACACACCCCCCCCCCAAGAGGGGAGATGGGTCCAAAAAGCCCGCTCGTTTAGGGTTTGGAAATGAGCATGCAGGGAAGATTGTTTTATGATCCATTAGTGCATTGGGACCCGCGGTTAATACCTGATAGCATAAAGAGGCTTATGGCTATGCGTGCCCAAAAGAGGTTCTATATAGATAGAGACCGCAAAAACGTTACGAATCTTTAGAAATCGTCTCGCATGTTTGGCCGACCACAAAGAAACATAGCCGTACCAACAAATAGAAAGCAATGGCTGCCTCCGCTTCGTCCACATTACTGTGGGTGCCGCTTGCATAATACACTAATCGTTAGTGATAAAAATTAATTTGATGTATGTGTTAGACGGTGGCCCAGGTGTAATAATAGTGCACCGTAATTGGCTAAGAGTACTCTTTTTTTTCAAATTGCAATGAGCGATTAGGTGAAAAGATGTATTCATTGAGGCGTTTATTTAAATCAAGACGACTGAACGTGGCATTTCATCGTGTGTGGCCATGGGTAGACAAAAAATTAACCAACCAATAGACACCCAACAATCCAAACAATGATTATTTTGCGGATTGTTTGTATCGAATGACATTAGGGTGTATTGTATACAAGCAACCAAACTAAAGAATTATTCGTTGCAATTTCAAAATGTCAGGGCCCAGCACGGACGAATGGTTTTGAATGGCTTCACCCCCTTGGCTGTGCCCATGGGTAAAATGCTTTGGTTGGTCAAGTTGCAAACGGTATTAAACTACCAAACAATACTTTTTATCAGTCCTTAAAGCTGCCCCAATTATTAGCGGTCTTTCCGTTCAAGTGTAGCCAGATCAGAATTATTACATCTTGTCTCAGCTATTTGTTACATATTTATTTTGTCCGGCGGCGTTCCGTAAATGTTGTGGATTATGAAAAACACTTCAAGGAGCTTATTTTGTCATAACTCTAATAACCATTGTCGGACATTTAAATCGTGGCTGACAGGCATAATCGAATGCTGTATTAGGAGTGGGCTATGGATAAAATTGGGTCACATTTTCAGAAACAGCTCATCACACCCTTGTTTGATATACTTTATACCCACTAATACCATTTGCAGAAAAAAATGAACAAAAAATGCGAAATCAAGGGTGCCCTGGCCAAAAAGTGAAAATCCCAAGATGGCCTACAACTCAACATAAAATTGAGTTTTTTTAATTTTTGGGTGCTGCTGTAATCTTTTATGCACAAAAGTGTTTGTGTTTCCTTATATCTTGAGGACAAGGAAATTCATTGCTACAAGTTTCGTGAAATTTAGACATGTCGGTTTCTTAAAATTGGCCATTTTGTCCCAAATTGAGAAGTTTGAGGGCGCTTTTTCAGATTCTTGCAATGCTTTGTCATTTCATAAATTTGGTATGCGAGTTGCGAAGAGATAACAGGTAAACTTGCCTGCTTTGAAAATTTGAACTCAATAGATCAAGTATTTTGGCCGGTTTAGCACGATTTTGAATGATTGCATGGAGCGCACAGTCTATTGAAAGTACAGGGGTCAACGCACTTTTGTACCATGTACATTTCAAGACAATGCAGTATTTGAGATTCAAATGAGCACAACAGCCAAACCGTTTGCATTTAACAGCTCAAATCATGGGTAGCTTGCAACTGTAGTCGCCTTTATATTTTAAACATTACTTTTAAAAAATACGTTAACGCATTGTGAGAGAGAAAAAACGCGTAAGCGCCCCTCTCACCCAAATATTGGCCTAAAATGAGCGATTTAAAAAAATGGTGGTCATTTTTTGTAAACTTTCAAAAAGGGAGTCCTTGACCTCCATAAACATTAAAACATGCACCAAGATAATGTCCAAAAGAATTATGAGTCCAAAAATGTTAAAAACATCAATTTTTTTGTTTTTTAAAATGGCTGCTATTTTAAATTGGTTCCCTTTTTGACTGGGGCACCCTGGATTTTGCATTTTTTCCGGATTTACACATAACTTCATCAAAGTAAGGTGTTGTGATGAGCATGTTCTGAAAATGTCACCTTCTATAGCCCACTTCTATTTGTATACAAAGTATACAAATCTTTTGGCAAGCGCTTGTAGTCAAAATATTAACAGATATGAAATTTGATTCAACCCCATAAGGCTTATGAAACAGAATATACAGATAATTTCAATAATAGAATTCACCCCAATCTGGAAAATTTATTTTGAGGAAGAAAACTGAAATTGTGGAGCGGATTAACGAGTCTCTATTGACTGTGAACTATCGTGGACGATATTTGTCCATGCATTACCAGCTAGACACCGCAATTGAATGAATGATATCCCTAACACTCATTCCTTTTCTTAAAAATTAATTGTACACACGACAGTAGTCATTTCTTCAATGGAGGTAGACTCACTTTCTAATTCTGAAGTTAATTACGTTTAAAATGGCATATGAAAGAACATTGTTTGACATCCTCAAACTAACAGTTATATTTTTTTCAGTTTGAACAATCAGGGATTTAAAGAGGTTATTTCCTATTCAATTTGCAGCTATTTATCTATTAACAATTGTGGAAATTGGAATTTGACACCCTGTTTAAAACACGATACTTGTACTGGGCATATCTTAGGAATCTTGTTTGAGATTGGACCCAAATCGAATAGATTTTAGTCCATGTATTCAATTTATACTTTCTTTGGAGAAACTTTAAATTTCCTTAAATTCTCTACGATTGGCTAATTAAAAACACTATAAAGAACAATAAAATGGACCAATAGTGTCCAGTGAGTTAAATGAATCATTAAAATTCAAACAAACAAAACCGAGTCTCAAAACCAATCGACTACATTAGTTACAAGCAAGGGGGTGAAACGCATTCAAAACCAGTCGTCCGTGATGGGCGCTGACATTTTGAATATTGCACGGAATAATTATCAGTTTGGGTGCTTGTATACACACATAATGTCAATTCGATACAAACAATCAAAAAAAAAAAAAAAAAAAAACCCTGTTTAAAACACGACTACTTGTATTGGGCATTAGGAATCTTGTTTTGAGATTGGACCCAAATCGAATAGATTTTAGTGCATGTATTCAAATTATACTTTCTTTGGAGAAAAACTTTAAACTTTCCTTACCTTCTCTATGATTGGCTAATTAAAAACACTATAAAGAATCAATCAAATTGACCAATAGTGCCCAGTGAGTTAAATGAATCATTAAAATTCAAATAAACAAAACCGAGTCTCAAAACCAATCGACTACATTAGTTACAAGTAACACAAAATCTCCCTTGCCCTGCGGTTGAAATAAAAGAGTATATTAGATCGTCGCTACAACTTGAGCACCTGTGGAATTCAATAACAGGTGGATGTATTGTATTTATGAAATGTGGCTCTGTTGCCCTGGCTGTCTACTGCATTGGGTCTATACCGGACTCACGCTGGTAACTGAACCACCGCATATTACTTCTTCATATAGTTACAATATCATACAATTAAAATCTGTTATATAACATACTCAATCGGAAATTGTACGCTATGTAACATTACCTACCTAGATTACAGCAACACGTATCTTCAAGGGGATTACTGTAGTTCCAGTAACTGAAACCAGAGGGTCGCCATTATCTTAAACACTGTACATTATCATTGAACGGCCCTCTGGTTTCAGAACGGAGCCATTGCAGAAGAATGAACGAATAATAAAACCAGTATTTCCTCCTCAATTTACAATAACAAAAGCAAGTTACCTGAAAATTTCTATGATACGAAGAATCTCACATACCTTCTCTTCCATAAAAAAAAAAAAAAAAAAAATTGGTACTCTAGGTTTTCTTTGTGGTCGGCAAAACATGCGAGACGGTGAATTTCTAAAGATTACGTAACGTTTTGCCTCTCTATCTATATAGAACCTCTTTGGTTACAAGTAACACAAAATCTCCCTTGCCCTGCGGTTGAAATAAAAGAGTATAATAGATCGTCGCTACAACTTGAGCACCTGTGGAATTCAATAACAGGTGGATGTATTGTATTTATGAAATGTGGCTCTGTCGCCCTGGCTGTCTACTGCATTGGGTCTATACCGGACTCACGCTGGTAACTGAACCACCGCATATTACTTCTTCATATAGTTACAATATCATACAATTAAAATCTGTTATATAACATACTCAATCGGAAATTGTACGCTATGTAACATTACCTACCTAGATTACAGCAACACGTATCTTCAAGGGGATTACTGCGTACGATTGAATTCACGCCATTGGGAGCAATGTTGTTTTCGTTTGCATGCTCAGGTTTTCAAAGCACCTTCAATGGACCCTATGCAATACGACGTCACACTTAATGGCGATTAAAAACTTTGCCCCACGGTGGAATACAATAGACCACCTGTGCAACTTGAGTATCTATGGAATTCAATAACAGTGGATGTATTGTTAAAATGTGGCTCTCTTGACCTACAGCATGGCTGCATATTGCATAGGGTGTATCCCTTTGCACAGTTTTGCTTAATTTTCTTGACCAATTTTTGGTACAGATTTGAAAGGACACGTCAAGTGTGTTGCTTTTGAATTTGTAAACCATTGCTATTTAAAGGAGAACCCGTACAACAAATAATATTAAACAATATACACTATGAAATAATTATTGACCACATATCGAGTGGTTTCATAGAAAAACAAAATTATATTAACCCTAACAATGAATTAAAACCATCTAGTCTGACCATGTGCTATTTAAAAATCGCGCTAGTGTATAACGTGTTATGCGATACGACCGGCACGTTTGCGTCATACATGCAATAGGAGATACACATTATGAAAGCATCATGTGTGAAGGTGTATGACGCTACTGTGCCGTCCGTATCGCATAACACAAATACATATCCCATATACACTAGCGCGAATTTCAAATAGCGCATGGTCAGACAAAATGTTTTTAATTCGTTTTATGGTTAGTATATTTCCATTTTCCCATGAAACCACTCACTATGTGTTCAATAATTGTTTTTATATCGTATAAAAAAAAAAAAAAAAAAAAATGGAGAGACTCAGCTAAGATCACACCTGTCGCCGACGCTGTTGAGGTTGCTAAGTCGCTTTACACGCCCAATTGGGCTGCTTTTGACCATCAAATAGTGCGCTCAAAGCGCCATTTTCGGTAGGACTCGGTGGAGCTGTGTTTTTTGTCACAATAGAAACCAATGATTGGGCTACATTTTCCCCACCACTGCCGCGCGTGTCCACGCCTAACTGAATTTTTGTTAGCAACACTGGAGAATTGCAACAACACGTTTGATCATTCGACTCGGGAGTTTGCGTGCACAAAATTTGTTAAATATATGTCACTTCCAGTGCCGGTTTACTTAGATACAAAGGGTGAGAGGAATACAAGAAGAAGATCGCACATGTTGGTACAAGTATCGCAGCATTTGTATAAATATTAGAGATTTTCGTCTGAGAGGTCCTCTTTCGCCACGAGCGAATAGACCCTTAAGCCCAGTCCGACTGATATTTATATCAGGCGGACTGGAAGCTGAGTCTAGGATTACTGCGTACGATTGAATTCACGCGATTGGGAGCAATGTTGTTTTCGTTTGCATGCTCAGGTTTTCAAAGCACCTTCAATGGACCCTATGCAATACGACGTCACACTTAATGGCGATTAAAAACTTTGCCCCACGGTGGAATACAATAGACCACCTGTGCAACTTGAGTATCTATGGAATTCAATAACAGTGGATGTATTGTTAAAATGTGGCTCTCTTGACCTACAGCATAGCTGCATATTGCATAGGGTGTATCCCTTTGCACAGTTTTGCTTAATTTTCTTGACCAATTTTTGGTACAGATTTGAAAGGACACGTCAAGTGTGTTGCTTTTGAATTTGTAAACCATTGCTATTTAAGTCTGATTCCATCGTACTGAACAAGCTGCAATCATTATTTTTACTGATTTTGCTCCAAAGTGCACAAAGGCAACACCTCGGAATTGTTATATATTAAAATAAATTAGAAAACGACCGGATGAATTATTAGTCGGATAGAACTTGGAGAGAAGTGTGAAAGTGGATACTAATGCTATTGTTAAAAATTATAGCACAAGGTAGCCTAGTGGAAGAATCCACCTGGTGCCACCTTGGGCTATTTGAAATACGGAGGTCCCATAAGGAGATTAAATTTCGAGAATGCTTCAATAAAGTATTAAAGTGTTAAGACTGTCGAAATATATCAAATGATAACAAATCGTTTGTACAGGAGTCAGTTTTTAAAAATATTTCAATGTAAATTAGAATAGCTTTATTATTCATCTTAAAAAAAGCTTTCCAAAAAGCTATAGTTTGTCATATCCACAGAGTACATAATGCTATGAAGTAAATAAGGTTCAAGGCAGTTTAAACAATTTAAAGGTGCAATAGATTTCACATAACAGGTGTCCCAAAAAATGTTTGAATCCTCATTTTTGCATGGAGGTAAAGACTTTAATCAAAAATATCCCCATCTGAAAGGATTAAGCTGAAAATTAGTTCTTTGGTACAGAAATTGTGACATTTCTAATTTCCTATTATATATCAATAACGGACGCGAGGACGAGGTGGTATACCAATATTGGTCATCACCCCCTTGGCATGATCGGTACATTGTAAAGGGACGAGTCAAAGCAAGATAACGGTTTAAGGCGACACACATTAATGTCATAAGCGATACTCCAGCTAAGATTGCCGACAAGCAGTACTGAAAGTGACAAAGAAAGATATCATTTTGCCAAGGATCATGACACAGCCTGCCGATACTAAGAGCAGTAACAACTGTATTAGTTACGAAGTCGCATATGGAAAGATTTCCTATGAAGAGATTGCAAGTATTCTTTAGCTTAGTTGAAGTCAACAAGGCAAGTAGCGTCAGCAAATTTCCAAAGGCGCCTACAAGACCAACAAAAGCGTAATAGACAGCCTGCAAAAGTGACAATGTAAAAGAAATATCATCATTACTTTCATAAGTTTCCGCACTGTCATTAAAATCTGACGTGTCGTTGCTATTCATGGCAACACGTTGCTCTTTTTCCTACTCTAGGATCCACCCGATACACGATGGATAATTCCAATGTTCGTAACTTTACAACATGAAGCACATTAGATGTTGTACAACTCATGACAAATTGCAGGAATTACCGCCATTCAAGGCAACACGGCCGCGTCTGCAGCCTCAAACGGTGTGATGGCACGATTCTGAAGTAAACGAATGTCAATTGGAGCACTGTCTATTTATATCATTTCATTAGTAACGCATATAACATGCGATCGAACGAGGCGGGAATATTCACCAATATCGTGAAAAAGGAAAGTAATTACACTCCACTGAGCGTTTACGCTACGAAATTGCATTAAGTTCAACGCTGAAACGGTAAATGACACTCGGTAAACTTGGGTAAAGAACTTTTGTTCGTCTCCCTTTTTTTCTGTTAGCATCCCAGCTTTAGTGGAAACATGTCGATTCCCTGTATTTCTGCAAAACCGGACAATCAATTGCTTCTTCGGGGCCATCCGCATTCAAGTAAAGTTGGCATAAAAACAAAAGCTTTTCTTTTGTGTTAATTTTCTCAGGAAAATATTACTTTTTGAAAACTTTTTATTTTAAATGGGTATTTTGGGTTATTCTTGATAGAAATCAAAAGAACAGTACTCATTTATGAATTTAAGCATTAAGTGATAGCACTGGTTGGACGTTTACGTTTTATTGAATTTTTGATACACTTTTGCCGCAAAAGTTAACTTCTTTTATATGCTGAAAAGACTGTTCTTGTATGACTTTTTTCTGTACTGTACAAAATTCTGGAATGGGCGAAAAAAACGCCCTCTTTCGTAATTGGTATTTACCTCTCTGAATGACTACTTTTTCTAGATTTCTTACAATAAAAGATGACATACGTTTAATAACAATACTACTTTTTCTGAAATTTAGTGCAATAAACGATGACATGGCAATGACTTAAGAATTGCCGAAATCGACCGGGTACGTTTTAAGAAAATTGGGAGTAATTTTGGGACATTCTGTATTGTTGCAAAATATAATCTCGAGCCATGAACAGATGAATGAATTTAGTTATTGTTCATTTTGTTATAAGAACAATATCAGTGGATGATGATTTCTAACTATGAGGTGCTACGTAGATAGCTGCAAGGAATTATCACATGATACAACTACCCCTTTAAAGGGGATTACCAATTTTGTTTAACATAATCATTATGGTTAACATAATCACAGCCATGTTATTGTTCCCAACAAATAAAGCCAGTGTGCGATAGAATGTTAGAATTTTAGCGGATTATATAGTGTGTCTCATGTGTGTCACCTTATTCCAAGTTTGAAAAAGCGGGACTAAATTGTCAGCCAAAATGCCAATACAATTTTCAGTAAGCAATACAAACATTCAACTGAGTTCCAAAACTTGGTTCTGCTTTGTTTATTGAAGATATATCAAGTTTATCGTGGATATTCTTGACTCGACGGTAAGCACAGAGCGGAGGTAAAAGAGAAAATTTTACGAGCCGTGGCTTCGGCTGGGCGAATGTTAGTGTTTCTGTTAATGATTTTGGGATTGTTGGTAAGAAAAAGTATTAAACAATATCTGAGGTACGACGGACAGTTTTATTAGTGACGGATATCCACGTTGAAGAAAGTTGTCGTCGGTCGTCGTCGCAGGAACTGCGAGTAGGAAATGGCATTCTTACATACTGGAGGATGTTAAGAAACGCACTGGACATAAGGTTAGTAGTACATAGAGATGGAGAGATGGTCCCCTTTAATACAGGATGTCCAGAAAGGATGCGTTTACATGTGGCAGAATTTATCTCTGTCTTTGAAAGGACAGGATGCCGCGCCTACACAGTCATCGATGAAGCGACGAAACAATTCTGGTTACGGTAGGTATTGAAGATTTGCTCTTGCAGATGTCCCATAAACAGACAGGCAATGCCAAAGGTAAAATAGTCCTGCGGTAATATCCCATATGAGCTTGCAGAAGGGTCTGCACAAAATATTTTGATGGTTTCTTGACAACATTGGCCTTCTGATTCCAAATCTTGAGCAGAGGCTAGAATGTCGATCCCCATAGATCCGATGGGCCCTATCAATATTTTATCTTAAAGGTGCGTGTTCCGATCGTCTTTGGGACCCCCTTGATTTACCCGGAAGTAGTATCGATTTTGATATCAGATGAAAGGCCGTATTTTTCTCATTATTGTCCTGAAATTTAAGCCCTCAAATCAATTTCATTCCCAAGATATAAACAAAAAACCGCCGTTTTAGTGGTCAACCATCAATATTAGCACAGTATTGAATAGGGCTTTGCAACATGCATTATTGCGTCTACCACCAAAACCGCAAGTTTGTTTCCCACGGTACTTGATGGGGTGTATGTGCAAGTGCCAGGCTCTCATATCAAGTAGAGAACACAATACATATAAATCGGAACAAGCACCTTTAATTATACCCCCAAATGTCAAACAAAATAATATATATTTGACATTACAATTAACAGCATGAAGAATTTGAGCCCATTTGTGTGCATTCTTATACTACGATAACCTTGAAATATTTTAAGCCTACTGTGTTGAAAGACTAAGCAGATCCCTACACTGTTAGAATACTGTTTACAATTTTGCTGTTTAAAAAGAGGGTTGTTTAAAGTGCTGTTGTGTGAGTTTTAAACAACGTTGTTTGAAGTTTTAAACAACATTGTTTAGTTTGTTGTTATAACATGTTGTCTTAAACAAGGTTGTATAAGTTTTAAGGAGTTTGGGTCATATATCAACTTTTGGTATCGTTCCAAGCCTCAATATCTTCCGAAATGTCTTCCGCAGTCTGTAGCGTCGATTGCCCGCGCAGCACAAACAAGAGCGCACATCCCGCGTAGCAAGAGTTTTTACGCAAAATAAAAACATTCTTTACGCACGAGCGCGCGAGTAGGGTGGATGCATGGGACCTAATTTGAACATGAACCATCCTTTCCTTTATTGTCCTTTGTTCAACACTGGTTTCTTCATTGTGCTTCTCCCTGCCATCTGGAGGCAGAGGGGAATGGGGGAGGGGAATTGGCCCTCCCCATTAGAGCGTTGTCCGCACATTTGTCTCGAACATGGCTGTCCCCTAGGCTTAATCTCAGCAGTAAAATTACTCAAATTTACATAAATTTCGTGATTATTGTTAGTCCCCCATTTCCTCCACAACATAGGCCTATATAATTTCTGGTGCTTTCACTGTTTGAAAAATATTGATTAGTTCAATGCGTAACTTGCGAGTCAAGCCCGATACGAGACCTCACTATGCTTAAACTGCGCAAATGGTGCCTATGCATTATTTTTTTAAAATGATTTTTGGTAATTCGTACTTTATAATCAGAGAGAGAAAAAGCTTTTAGCTTACCCAATGTTCCGAATTTGGTTTCGGTATTCATTTGTGCGGAAAAAGGTTTGCTGCTTATTTTGGGGGATGGTGAGCCTTTCGAATATTGCCTTTCTCATATAGTTATTTTATTTGAAATACTCTTGTTAAATTCGAGGGGTCAGGTGAAGAATCCTCATTCACATCGGTCTTTTTAGACAAAATCTATCAAAACCCTAATATAATAGGTCTAAACCGAAAGCGATGCCACCTCTCCTGTCACAAACTGCAGAATATAGGATTTAACAAAAACGAAACTCGGATTCAGAACATAAAAGTTAAAAAAAAATGAAAGCGAATGTTACAGCCAATATAGAAAGAATTGATACCGCTGGTCACGCAACACTCAGAGACACGCGCTCAACGCGTTGCGTATTACTCTGGGTTTTTTGTCGGAGCTGTACGCACTAAGATGTCGCAAGGGGTAATTTGTTCAAGAATATCTCAAAAGGGTACTCGGTGACCCCATGATTTTTTGGTTTTATTAGAAAGCTGACATGAGTGCGCAACTTATATAAAAAACCTCACAACAAAATTATGGCTAAATGTTTAGCTATAAACAAAAATGTCCTCGAAAAAATGATTTTTCCATAGACTTATGTAGTTAATTTTGGCGAAAAATATGTATTTTGTAATGGTATTAACTCAAAAGTGACATCGGTGACCCCCGATTTTTTTCTTGAATTTTTCGATCATATCGATGAATCCGTATTTATGCGAAGTTTGAAAGGAAAATTAAACCCCTTAAACAATTTTTTAAACAACTCGCAATCTTTAACCAACTGCTGTTTACCCTTGTCATCGCTCAAACTTGTTTAAAAGTCAAATTAAACCACTTGTTTAAACAATTTAAACAACTGATGCTTAAACTTTTAAACAAGTTGTTTAATTTTTAAACAAGTTGTTTAATTTTTAAACAAGTACCTTAATTTTTAAACAAGTTCCTTAATTTTTAAACAAGGTTGAGCGATGACCAGGGTAAACAGTGTTTGTTTAAAATTTTAAACAACTTGATTAATTTTGTTCTAACAGTGTAGATCGGACGCCTTGAAGTAAACTAAGAGATTATCATCTGGGTTTTTTTTTAAATGACACATTTCATATTTTACTTCCTATCATTGAAATAAATTGCTTTATGGCTAATTATGCTGAAGTATATGGTGTATCGAATAAAGGAAACTACAGCTCAATAACAATATATAGGAAAACTACAGAAATGAAGGTTCTAAAGAAGGATCAGAATGTCTCTTTCCAATAACACCCTGATCATATAGCCAATGTCACAGTTGACTGAATAACAAATCATTGTTGTCTAGCAGGTGAAATTTGCTCTGGGATAAGTTAACATGATTATGTGAGATTTTGACAACCAATTATGCTCCTGGAGCATTTGTTTATACCAACGAGGGCATCGTGATGTAGTGAGACACATATAGAATAGTTAGT
>JAMKCH010029204.1:0-27288 GCA_023653785.1 Ophioderma brevispina
GAAGAAGATATTTTTGCCAATAAATGAACACTCTTGGCTTTCGGACGGATAATGACCCCCTTAATGACTTTGACCCCTTATTCCGAACAGCCTATATGAAGCATGGGTCATTGGTTCATCTGCGGTCATCGGAAATAAATTTAGTTGATATTGGCATAATCCTGAAGAAGAAAGATATTTTGGCCAAATTAATTACATATGTGATGCCTGTGGCAGGTCAAAGGTCAGGACAGGGGTCAAAGTCATATGCACATGAATCGGAAGACTCAAACGGTTCATTTGTGTATAAAAGGTCTGGTCAGAAGACGTCAAACCCTGATGACGCTCGCCGCATTTTTTGTTTTTTTGTTGCCAGAAGAAGAAAGGAAAGAAGAAGAACGCATCAAAACAGAACAAGGCGCCTGAAGGCCGCTTGTAAGAAACTAAAATTAAGACATACAAAGGCCAAATCTTTTTTTATTTGTAATGAGTTAATAGGAGCTGTTGCCTGTGAACTGTTTTAGAGCCAGTTGAAATCCGTTATCAATACCTCGCTTTAATATTTTTTTACAGCTTGAAATTATTTTAGGGATTATTCTTAGAAGGGACCCTAAATGTGTTTATAATGATGTTTTATAACGTCGAAAGATGGGTTTAAGACTGCAATCACCTCCCATCTAAAGAGTCTTTTTTTGAGCTATCAATTATCATCACGTTCTTATTCAATAATTTGCCAATTTATAAGTTCATTTAAAAAAACTGCCTCATTGCGGTGGCCCATTGGACGCCCAGATTTTAAGCCCACTTAAGGCAGGTTAAAAACTTCATTTCGTTTAGTCCTTGGTGAAACTTTTATGAAAGTATAATGGCGATTTTCCATAATGGCGGTCGCAGGTAACGCAAACGTTGCAGCACTGAAAATTGAATGAGAAAAAGAAGAAATGCAAAGTGCATGAAAACAAAAGGAAAAGGAATTGGAAATGAAAATGCAAAATGAAACGAGGCAAAAAGAGATGGAATTACAAATCCAAAGATATTGGGAAAATGAAAAGAGCGTGAAGCTAAACCGGTCAGAAAAAATGGAAACAAACAGTTTAGCTCGTAGGTTCTTCTATGGCAACAAACTGGTTTTGATGCGGCGGAAAATATTTCGCTGGTTCCAAAAGTTATAGGAACCAAGAAGCTAGACAATACTTCTTGCCTTTGATAAAATCGCCCAATAGCTTGAAATTGCCCAACGAATTCTGGACCTTGTGCTTAGTTTACAAACTATTATTATAGGGAAAGTATTTAAAAAAGTCTTAATACGCTCTTGGCACTGCAAAGGTCCTTTTTTGTACACTCAGTTAGCGTCTTTAATAACGACGATATCACCTCGTGTTTTTTTAAAGCTTCTGTTTAAGGAACTAATGGGTAAAATATTTAAACGCGTTTTGCTTAAAACAAACTTTTAAAAATCGCGTTTAATAAAAACAAGTTTTGGAATACGACGATGAGTTGTGGATACGTGTTAAGGAGTTAGTTACAGTAGCCACGTGCCATTGTTTTGTATTCTAATTTGATTGCCATACGGGCAGTCAGGGAATTAACAAGACATAATTAAAAGAAACTTTGCACCAGAGCGTTGGCATAGTATGTCACCGTGATTATTTTCAATTAAGAGCAGTAGTTCCAGAGGAGGAGCATTCCGCTATAAATGTAGCTCGCTGGTTTGAGGAAGTCAGAACACAGTTGATAATTCTCAAGATTGTATCGGTAACACAAACGGATTGGCTTCTTTCAACTTTTGCCATGATAGTATTGAATCAGCATAACCGACCGTGTGGAGAAGAGTAATACGAACGTCCCCAGGTAAGTTACGTTTACCTGTAATATATTGTAGGGAAATAGGGATTATATCCTGCACTGTGGATGGTTATAATAAGAATAATACCGACATTTATATAGCGCCATTCGGAGGAGTTTAAAGCGCTATGCCTCTTTTATTATTATGTGCATCAGGAATTCGTTCACTAACCATTCGCTTCATCTATAGTAGTTATTTTTTTATTCCTGTCAGTTCATTAAAAAGTTTTTGGGGCGGGTCGACGATTCCATCGTTCTGGGAGTGTATACTTCACCCAATCGATACAATAGAAAGTCGAGTGTGATGGCTACCGATCCGCTTAAGGCCACATAAAAATGCCCGTTTTCTCACGAACAAAAATGCAAGGGAAATGAACTGAATAAATTTCAAACCCAAACTTGAACCAAACTTGAACCATTCGACAAAAGACAAAGAAAATGTTATGGAAATTATTTACCGCCCCAAAGTTCATTTTTACATCACAAGGAATATTAGAAAACTCTGATACGTGTACATTTATTGGCCTGGTTCCAAAATAAGCAATGCCATCCTGGTTCCAAAGAAAATTGTTACATACTAAGAGTTTTGGCCACTCATAACGAAACTACACTATTTGGTGGCCTACATCTCCTCGGCGTTCAGAGGTTCACCCGGCCTCGATATTCATTACATTCATGACACTTTATCCGGTCTTTGGATTGGGACTCCAAACAAAGAAATCGGATAGGTGTCTCAGGAATGTAAGACAATCATTCAATTGCGTTTCTGGTACGAAGCCTTTCATATTTGGTACCAAACGGTTCATGTAAAATGGGCTACAGCATCAATTCCGTTGAAACAAAGTTGAGCATTACAGCTTTTTACTTTATCTCAACACTCCCTTCCAAATAATGTCTTACCATCGACAATATGCGTTTACTGACACTGACAGGAATAAAAAAAATCAGACTTAGGTCGGCAGATTACCAAGGACATCTCTATCCGCACTTTGGGTTGTAACATTCCCCATAACAGCTCCCCAGATTCGCTTGGGTTCAAAGACGGCATTGAGATTAAAGACCACTGGCACATTTGAAAACATTAGTGCGCCCTCAAGATTTTCAAATCAATATTTTTGCATGGTTGTAAGCTTTAATACATTAGCCCTCACTGAAATGATTAAGACCAAATCAGCGTTCCTTCCTTATGGGTAAACACGAACGCATTTTATAATATGTACCGGCGACATTAAGTCAGCAGACGACGTACCGTAAGTAAATAACTTTCACAAAAGAAATGCACGCCGTATGCATGTTTCACACGGCTGTATGAAACCCTGTTTGACCCGGTCTGTTGTAACTTGTGGGGTTTTAGATAATATCAATGAAAGTACGAGGTAGAGATTAAGTAATATACACATTTGTTGATTAAAGTTATGGAACGTAAAAGTTGGCTACAAATTACCTGAATGTCTTTAGCGTCTTTATTAAGTCACCTATCCTGTTTTGTGGAGTATATGATTTTTTACGTGTATAATGGATCTGTACTCGTCCAAGGGGGCCTAGATAGTTATTTGCTAGCAATTAAAAAAAATTTATATTTTGTAAAAATGTGCCAGTGCCGTTTTAAAGATTATTGCCCAGGGGGGACACAAACACGTTTGTTAACTGCAAGGCGGGGCTCGAACTTACGATTTACCAATGGTTTATTGATGATGAATCATGAGCTTTTTCGTGCTCTCACAAAAATCTTAGCTTATGCCAAAAAACCTTTAATGGTAGCGTTTGAACACTATCTTGTGATCATAAGTTTTATACAAAATTACATAGGCACATAACAGTTCACAGTCATACTGGGTAAAATGTGTGGAATTTGCTCCAAACGGTTTTAATAAAATGTGTTCATTTGTTCACCTAGATATAAATTGTAATAAATTTAGAGTTATGGCTTAGTGACCCCATAGGCCCATCAGTCACATTGCCATTCTAATTAAGCAAAATATAATATATGGGTTGAAACCAGTATTTTCGGGGCCCTCCTGTACAAACTAGAATGACCAATTGAATCATTTACCTAGTCGTGTTACAGAACTTGTGTAATGTATTACTCTATCGTCGACTTAAGCAATAATGGGGTAATCTACATGGAGCGCAGAGTCCCAGATCGATGCAGCATTCACCGAGATCCAGATCAACAGGATCCAGATCATGGAGACCGTTTAAGGGGTGTGACGTATTAGGGATTACTCGATTAAAATTTTCAAGAATCACATATGTTGTATTTACAACGGTGCTGATTACGAATCTGAAAAAAAAAATGGGGGTCACCGACTCTGTTTTTGAGCTATAGCCAAAACAAAAAAAGTATGTTGTCACTTTTTAAACCACGCAAGTCTATGGGAAAAGTCAAAATTTGACGTTTAGATCGCCTACAAAATAAAAACCTCTCGATAAAATTTTGTAATTTCTAAATATGTTGAGGTCCCGATGTCGTTCTTCAAAATTTTGAAATAAAAAATGAGGGTCACCGACTTACTTTTTCCATTACACGCCGAAAACCACTGCAATTGGACACTCTTTTCAAATTGGGCGTCTTGTTGGGCGGCAAGAAAAAGCAGGAACGCAGGCGTAGAGATGCGCGATTTTAATAAACGCAAACAAGCGCACAGTTATTCGCGGTATCTGCGCATGATACCTTCGCAGCTCAAAACTTAAATTCTTCCATTTGTCCATGACTGGGCTCTAAACAGAATGCTGAAGGTGTAAAGCAGCTTGCGCGTACACAAATCACACGTCAAACCCCTTAAGAACTCTACACGGCGCAGTGAGTGAGAAAGTACAGCGTCCTTTCGAAGCGCAAAGTGTACAAATGCTACGCGTAACCTTGGTGATCGAGGAATACTTTTCGCGTAACCTAAAGTACTCGCTTAAAGTGCAGCGACACTAACCAATCGTGTACACACCATGTACGCGTTGCAGATCTGCGTCAAAGTTGGCCGTTGCCCGTGTACAGACGCAAACTGGATACGAGATCTGGATCCGATCTGGATCTGCGCTGCCGTGTACATTGCCCCAATAGCAATTTTGTTTTTCAAAAATTTTGAGATTTTTACACGGTTGCATTGGTAACGGCTAGTAAACTATACCTGTGAATATGTCTATGTGTCGCAAACGAAGGAATTTTGTAATTAGAATAATATCGGAGATCTCCGATAATAATTCAACGGTTGCTGGAAACGGCCTTCCAATATGACATAGCAGGGAAATAGCGACGTGTAAGTATCTACGCCCATCCATTAGTTGTTTTATTGGTTCAGGAAAGTCAAGCTAGAGGTTATTTTCTTGAGGTGGCACTATTTCATCATAGACGGACATAAACTTAGCGTTTTCAGCTTCACAGTTAAGTACAATCTGAGATCCCAATTCTCATTACAAAATCGCTTATTTTATGATAAATACGCATTTTTAGTACTCTCGTTCAGGTGTAGTTTCCTAGACAATTACCAACATAACTATGCAAAAATATCAAATTTTGAAAATTAGGGACGTTCTTCAAAAATATGCTGCTATTGCTTTAAAACCGAGTCTTTGACAAAGACTACATTTTACCCCATTGTGACCTTGAACCTATTTTGCCTCATAACAATTAAACTATTACTTCCAAATAGGGAACCTTATACCTTTTGTAATCCTTGAAAGGTGATACTTTTTTGGCACATTTGGACCCTTTCAATATTTAATCCTGTGTAAAGCTTGCCCCCAATATTCTACTACTTTGATTTTGGTAAACTTTTGATTATGTTGTTCTTAAAGAGTTTTTCAATACAATTCTGGAGAAATATATTGTTGCAATTACGTCATACTTTCCTAATTTGAATGGCCTCTCAATAACCTGAAAATAATCGCAAATGAATATTAATTGTATAATTTACATACCAATTTTTATATAGGAAACCTCAAGTTCAGATTGCTCTATGCCATAATACGAGGGGGCGCTGGAATATGGACATTATTTTTGCAGTAGCATAGTTGTGGTGCTTCTCACATGTAATTTTCTCAACATATCACACTGGAGTGACCAATGGGATATCACATTGTGTTTAATATCATTACAACTATGCTTTGACACCGAACCTTAACTACGGTTATCAGCCACAAAACTAATCAATGGTATCATATGACCTTTAATGACCAGAATTTCTGATATAGTAATCCACCATGCGCATGAATCTCATAAATTCACCGTCTGGTGATGGATATTTCTCAATGTAGTGCTGCGGCATCAGGTGAAAAAAGGGCCTTAGATTTCTACCAACCAGGCCGGAATAATAACATTTGCAAACATAGCTAAACTTGATCATTGGGTTGTGTAGTTCATGAAAATACGTGATGACAAAAATAAAAGTGATGGCAATTTGAAATCCTTGACCTAAAAACATCCACATTGTCACCAAAATCGTCATCCTAGGTGCTGTATAGCATGAGGTATAACTGATTTTGTCTTTTATATGTTGACCAGTTCAATTGTTCGTATCACAATTACGCCGATGATACTCAGATTTCATATTCTGGAGCGCCTGAGGATTTTGTGTCAACTAAGGCAGCTATTCAAGAATGTATTAGTGCCATTTTGCGTTGGATGGACAGTAACAAGCTTATGCTTAATACTGACAAGACGGAGGTGATGACCGTTGGTACGGCTTCTCGTATTAACCAGATTGAGAGTAATACTATACGGATTTTGAACTGTGACATCATCTTTCAAAATTCTGTCAAGTATCTCGGTGTTCGACTTGATCAATCCTTATCCATGTCTGAACATATCAGTGACATCTGCCGTTCCGCATATTTATCTTTAAGACAGATTGGGTGTATTAGACCTTACCTATCTGAAAAAGCAACCTCGATTCTGGTTAATTCGATCATCATCTCATCATCTCTTGATTTTTGTAAATCCATTTTATCTGGTATCAACTCCGACCAACTACAACGTTTACAACGCATCCAAAATTGTGCTGCTCGCCTAATTCTCAAGAAGCGAAAACATGACCATATTACACCTTTGCTTATTGAGCTTCACTTCATGGCTACCCGTGGAATTTCGCATAAAATTCAAACTGGCCGTTTTTGCCTTCAAGCATTTCGAAGGTACCTTGCCGTTATATTTGTCATCTGTGCTTTCCACTTACCAACCATCACGTTCACTCCTTTCATCATCTGAAAAGTTATTGAAACTTCCACGGGTCAACCTTAAATCAGCTGGTGAACGCTCATTTCAATTCGCTGCGTCAGCTGTTTGGAATTCACTTCCAAACAGCATTCGCAGTATCCCCAAATTCCAAGACTTCAAACGTCAGCTTAAAACTCACCTTTTTCGTCAAGCTTTTCATGGCTCATACCCAGATAGCAAGACTACATTGGTCCAATGTCGGCAATCATCGGATCGGTCACGGTCGGCAAGCCACCGTCGGACCAATGTTGGAATGACATTGAATTTACATGTAAACTTTGGTTGGCAATGCCAACGCTGGCCCACTGGCCAAGATTTTGTGAAAATGTGGGCGTGGTCTTGGGACATCTCTCTATATTCCCTACAGAAATTATTGATTTTATTAATCATTTTTATTTCTTTACTAACTGATGCTGCTCTATATGCAAGTTTTCTTATTTAATGGACACAGTTGATTCTATTTAACACAGAACATGATTGTGTATGGCTTCAAAAGCGAAATAATGAGTATTTTATGTTTTACTTGATAACACCACATACATTTTTGTTTTCCAGCTAACACCTTTTCACATTATCATTTTCTTTTCTTAATCAACCTTGTGGTTGATAAGACAAAAGTTCTCCCTACATTATTCAAAAGTAGGGATGAAATGTCATGACCACTCCCTCCCTACAAAAAATGATTACAAATAAGAATTAACTGTCAGTAATAAGTATACAGGTTGGCAAGAAATTAGTATTGTTGGCTCGACATTGGCCCGATATTCTCCCAATGGCATTTTTCCTTATTGACTCGACATTGGTCCTATGTTGGCCCAATGACAAGGTTGGTCCAACGTTGGGCCATTGGACAAAACAACGTCGGGCCAATGTCGTTTGCCAACATTGGTCCAATGCTGAGACTGTCATTGGACCGACATTGGCCCAACATTGTATTGTTATCTGGGTAGCTGTTTTGTTTGATTTGTATGTGTTGACTGTTATGGCGCTCTGAGTTCTCTTGAAGATTATGCGCTTATAAGATATGTATTATTATTTAACTCCTGGACACAGAAAATCTTTCATTTGGGACACCACAGTCATCTTGAGTAGGCTATGAGAAATGTAAGGTTTGTGCTGTGCAATTAAAATGTCAGCCATCTTGGAAAATATCGGCACATGCAACATTTTATAGTTTTGGGAATAGTTTTATTGAACTCCTTGACCCAGAAAAAAAATACACCAAAATTGTCTTCTTAGGTGTTTTGGCTTTAAGATTGCTTCCATTTTGGAAAATGGCGTCATATGCAAATTGCCACTACTTTTAATTTTGTCATCACCTGTTTTCATGAATTCCACACATATGATGACAAATGTTATTATTCCGGCCCCTGTACCACTCTCCTAAACTGGTTGTTGCTGCAACACTAATGGACTTTATTTCGGCTTTCAGTGGCCTGGCCTTATCCTGGCATACTTCACGGCCCAAATACTTCACTGTTGCATGACAGAATTCACTTTTCAAGAGATTGAGCGTTGCCCCATGTTCTGACCACGTATCATTGTGCACAATAATGTCATCCACATAAGCTTGACAATTTGCAATATTATATTTGGACACTATGTTGTTACCTATGTTAAACACTCTGTTGTTGAGTATGTTTTTTTGGACATTTAACATTGTCGGATATCTTGCGGGCGCTTTCAGCCCGAATGGCATTACTCTGTATTGAAAGGTACCAACCTAAAGGGATCCAAAATGCAGTCGACTTCATTTGCCTGATCCTGTTAAAGAGCCTTTATAGGGCAACTTACTGACATATTTACATTACCACCCTATCTATGTAGTCGTCTATCCTCGGTACATGGTAAGAGTCTGTTTTTGGAACATTGCTGATTACTTCTCTGTCTGCCACCATCTATATTTAGCTTCATGTTTCGGGGACTGACATATGGGGAAGACCATTCACTTTTACTGGGCTCAATGATTCCATTATCCACAATAGTCACACAACTTCATTTTTAAGATGTTTCATTTTCTGGGGGATGTTTGCTTGATGAGCTGACCACCAGCTACGGTTCAGTCAAAATGGGTCTGAGGGTGTGGTCCTGGAGAACATGTATCATATCCTGAATCAAAGTTTTGGTTTTCCATCTTGGTTCTCAAGTGGCCCGATGAGAAACTAGTCATCAATGTTATGCCAAAACGGCGGAATTTTTGAGCTTCATTAACTTTGAGCATGATACGCCAAATCTTGCTCTATGCCTTGTTCCTTGAGAACGTCTTAAACAACTCCCATGGGCAACGTAGACACTGAACCGACTGGATTGATTTGGACAACCCAACAAAGGGGAAAATCTTGACAAGTGACTGAACTACCGTTTGAGCTCCGAGGTTTCCAAATCAGCTACAGCTTGATCTTGAGGTTTTAGTGCGATTTAGAAATCAGTTCAGCAACAGACTTTCTGTAATCACTTATATAGCCTGGAGACGGAACATCCGGGAGTATTCAACAAACAAAATCAGCTTGGCAACTGCATGGCAACAACGTGCATAAACGCAATTTGCGCATTTGTTTTCACCGCGATCGGGGATTCCCTAGGGCTTCCCCTTTGTTTTCACATTCAACACCGCGATATGACGTCAGCCCCCTCCCGGCTATAGTTCCATGTCTGGTCTGTGGATTATCAGAATTACAAAATACATCAGGTCAGAGTTTAAAGGCTGACTCAAGATTTCCCGATGAGGGCGCCTCAATTTTCAACAATGTGTTTTTGCATATATATAATGCTTGTCCATTTCTAATCACTTTGGAAATAACTAGTTCAAATCGAAGTCCTTCATATAGAAAATCAAACTTTGTTTTATAAATTCCGGATCCTGAAATTTTGTTATACACGGTATTCATCCTATGTCCACTTTTATACTTTGCATAATTGTTTACTGCCCTAAAACAAAAAATCAGATTCATCTGTAACTTGGTATTAGGCATTTTGGTGCTATCTTTAGTTCAGATGGCTATTTTTAATTACTAGTCAAAAAATAATTTCGAAATCTCTGATCAGCCTTTAACAGCAAAACGGTGGTTCTGACTTCTGTACACGTTGGTTACAGGCAGATCCTTTACCGTCCTAATGCCCTCATGTCAAAAGTTTAAGTAGAACAATTCACATATGAAGTGTGACCTCTAAGTCCAATACAGCTCCTCTCCAGAGGTCCTCCTTGTAATCTCAGCAGCTTAATTTTGATTCATTCCAACCTTGATTTTCGCCGGATTTATAAATTTTTAAAAAAATCCAATCTGCGATCTTATTTCCTACACAATCATAAAAGGACTAATCATCTGGGATGGGATAAAAAGTGTCCCTTTAACAATGGGGCAAAATAATCTACTGGTGGGTATTTTGGGCATCGAAACAAATTAATTACGAGTGAGCAAAAAGAATGTAGTATTTCAGTGACAAATTTAAAAAAAAAATTCTTTGGAGATTTACTTTTACATGACCATTTGCATGTTCATTAGAATGTTGACTATTGATAGTTTTTTTTTTAATTTCGGGTTGTTCCGTAATACAGCCTGATAAATGGCACAGAAAAACGACCATCATAACGCAAGCTTGATGAGCTCTGGAGCAGATTCGCAATAAAGCACCAGAAGAATACGCCCAACTGGAAGCAGACCCGACCCAGAAGGAAAAACTCATCCAGGCCCCGGAACACAGCCACCGTAATGCGTAAAACGAGCGTCCGAGTGCGGTGTAGCCGGCAGGCCGACGGATATCGAAGAACGGCTCGCGAAACATAATGTCTCAATGACAGGATGAGTTTTAATTCCGGTCCGGACTTATCATCCCGACCTTACTTGGCCGGTGATTTTGAACAAACGGACAACGGGAAACACTACGTCAAACTAAGGATGGGAGGCCAGGATTTCTTGACGGGCCTCGAGATCTAAGCCACTGCCGCTGACGTCGACTGGGGAATCATAACGGAGTATGCTAGCACCTAGTGGAGGGTAATGCCTTGTCATGTCAGCCTAGGCATCGCCGTAAGATATTGGTAGATCCACCGTCACAAAGGGTGGTTTACTGCTTATAACACGAATCCGACGGCGACTATTATCGCCCTTACGCCGTGGGCGGCGCCCTCACCATCCGCCATGACTGGGGGGCATCTTTGGCATTCTCGTTTATACACCACTGGAAAAAGAAAGGCGGTTACTTGTACGTGTACCACAAAGAAGCGATAATTTTGATCAGTTCTGCGGGGGGGCAAAAACCACACTATTTCACTGTTAGCCATTTGTATATCATCAGGGCGGCTCAGGAAAAATGTAAATTTTTTTTAATTTTTTAGGTTTTTTCTTTTTTTAAAAAATTAGAAATAATGGAAACGAACTGCGTTCGAATTCACTCGCTATAGACACAACTGAAACAATCACAATCGTATCCATTTCAGTCTAATACACATTGTACACTCGACCGTCCTTTTCACGTGTACTGATAATCCAGGGCGTAACAATTTCCACCATGCACAAACGAGACTAATTTTGTTCACTCTCCGAAATCGATCACATGGGCATCGGATGCCTTATCTAAACACCAACACCCGCATCGGAAGATGGCACGTTTTTCAGCAAATACGATCGTCTTTGGGACTATCCAAGTTTGTCACGGTACACGGAATATATCACCATTCTATTGTTACTGTTTATCTTTGTCTGATGTTTGAATTTTACGAAAAATTGCATTTTTTCCTCACGCGGAGGCGGTTATTAACCAATTTTTACACGTATTCTAACCATAAGCGTTCATTTCTCAGTGCACGCAAAGTGGGCGAAGATAACCTTCAATTTTACCAACAACATAAGACACTTGCCCTGGAATTCCAGTCCCTGCATCATCCCCCCCCCCCTTCATAAACTCCATGGAAATAAACGGTGAATTTGTTAACAATTGAAAAAAAGGTAGTTGTAAATTCTTAATTATCATGATATGCTTATTATTTTCGTTCGTTAAGCAATATGCGCGTGTGTGTATTGTGTGCTTTGGTGGCCGGGAATGCCCCCCAGTAAAATGGCGGCGACGTATAGGGTGTCCTTTTCGAGGCTTCCCCCCCGTCGGATTCGTGTATGGGCGAAATCCGAACTTCGTCGGCTTGAGACCGTGCAGTTGATCAATTCATCCATGTTGGGAAGAAGCGGGTAGTAACCTCTGGAATAAAGCAGGGGGACTTTCGATCTCATCAAAGAGCACGCAGCTGACGTAACATCTGGCTATCATTAAAGGTCTGTGTGAAAATATGGGTTTGGTTTGAATGGTTGGTGACAGCAGCCCGAGTTACCGCCTATTCATTGCCGCCATCGCTACCGACGGCGTTGCACTGATTGCCCTCATCGTCCTCATAGTTCTCGATGCATCGACTTGCACGAAGATATGAAACGTTGTCCCAGCTCAATGATGGCAAAAATCTTATAGATAAGAAGCATATTTGATCTTCAAGGTATTGTATCAATAAAGTATAACACTAAATTAGAATTTTCACAGCAGTTTAGTATATCTTTGCTTAAGTTTTAAATGATTAAGCTTTGTATATTTTGGGGACTTTGATTAAACAATATCTTTCATTGCTTTCTGCCCTGTAGACCTTTGTAAATTTGGTAAATAAACACCTACATTATTGTAATAATATAAGGTTTTTCCGGCTACGTTTCGCACTTTTAACAACCAAATCAAATAATTTGACAATCATTTCGCACGTTTTTGGGTCTAACCAGTCCAATCCTAAGTACAATTTGGTATTATGAGCAATCTATTCCATTTTTCGTAAACAATTCGTTGTACACTAACATATAAAATACATTTAGCTTATGGTATGCACGTTCGTATTTATGCTCTTAATTTCATCCATTTCGCATTTAATTCGAAAAATTCAACTTCTTTCATATACTAAACATAGATATACATTTATTAGAGATGGCCTTTCCCCACCTGCAAGGTTAGCGAATGCCAGACACTATAATTTTGGCGCTTTCACTTATTATAAATATACATTTTTGTTTCAAATGAATTTCTTTCATCAAATGAACTATTTATTATAATCAAGTAAACGTTATATCTTCCATATGATTGCAGGCCATTTTGATCGGCCCACGAGAAAAATGAAATCATGATGGTAATAGTACATAGTGTGGCTTTGAAATAAGTAGCCAGTGAAAAACTAGTGAATGCCATATCCAAACCTTTTCCGCTATATTCTGTTCAAGAGTCCGCCTCAGTTTTAATCGATCGTTACTACTCTTCTACTACTGCTGTTCTACTGACACACCTATATAATCAGATTTTCTGACCAGGCAGTACCCTAACATTCTTTAGACACCTTGTTTCATTAATCCATTTTTTTTACTATTGCATTACAATTCATACAACGTCACCAATGCCGACCGACGTCACCAATGCCGACCACGGCGACCTCCATGGGCCATGTTAGTTAATTCTGCTAAGAAGGCATCTATATTGCAGTAAGATATTATTTCTTTCAGACCACAGGACAATCTTTTAAAACAACTTAAATTCAAAATTAGCCTGTTAGTACCTTTAACTCTGGTGTTACGAAATCACTTACGCTGTTAACCGAAAATTTACAAACTCTCGATGGGAGGTTAAAATGATACTTCTCCACTGTGTGCAAGATACCTCTTTCACAGAATTTACCTTGAACTGCAGAGAGCGGACATGATTTGCAAAAAAAAATTTCCTGAATTGAGTTAGACAATATTTTCTCTGCGGAATTTTTTCTGACAAAGAGTTTTCCTTAATTCGGCTATCTAATAATTTAAAAATGTTGTCACATTGGACAGTCACTGAATTTTTTTTCTTTTTAATCGCTGTCTTTTCCAACCTGGAGACGATGCAGTTGGTTATTAGTTATTGGTCATTTCGGGATTCCATGACCGGGCGAGCAGAGTATCTTCTCAGTGATATTTTTCTTGTATAGAATGTTACTGAAACAAATTTAGCGGGGTGCCCACTCCTTAAAGTGGTGGCGAATCAGGAGGGGAAAAAGTCCTAACACAGGGGTCAAAATGAAAATGCCTGGATTTGCTGTAAAAAGGTACCCAAAGTGTTCGTCTTGTCACAAGGATTAAAAAAGGTATAGTTGTACTACTTACAACGTATGGTTCCATGAGATATAGACAAATATCGTATGTCAAAGGTCAAATAGAGACGCTACATGCATTTTAAATTTGTAAAAATATAGAATCACACAATAATGTTTGAAGTTTAAACATTGATAAAACAGGATAAGGTAATATTACTTGTATCTACAACACACGAAATATCATCATAGTAGTGAAAAATGAATGTAGACACGTTTTATTAGAAGAGACATGCACCAATAGATCAAATGTAACAATAGTAAGTGAAAATGTTGAGCAAATAAAATCATGTTTTACGTAAAGTTGTTATAATATAGCATCAGCTGACCAAGTATTGTGTAATTTGAAAGGAAATAAAAATCCGCTAATATGATAAAGTGACTGTTATCTGTATGTACACGAAATCCTTTTCGTCTGTTTGTTTCTTGTTTATTTCTTCCTTAACTGTGGACCCCCAGTCAGTCACAATACAAATAGCCTCCGTTCTTCTACGAGGCCCAGGGTTCAATATGAAAAACACCAAATACAGTTATTAACCATATACGTCTAGCCCTTTTCCTTTTCATCATTATCAATTGTTCTTCTTTGTTGTTCAAGACTGTCCCATTATGGTTTACAGAAAGCGGTCAGAGCCGTTATCTAAACAACCTATGATATTCTCACACCGTTTTATTTTTTTCCGAAGTGGTCTCCTGGACACTTCCGTCAAATAACGTCGTTGAATATTCATGTTAAACAATAAAGGACAAGTGAACAAAGGAAAATTCTAGAAACACCTCGCCTCAGTGGTACAAATGAAAGACATAACAATAGTGAAAGAACTCAATATAAAAGCTATTTGTGAACCCAGATTGCCATCTACTTGTTAGCTTATCTGTCGATTAAGATTCAGCAAATGTAACTCTAAGTTCATTCAAAATTTCCTGTTCATCATTTTAAATGGATAAGCGAAACATTTTGCCCCTTATTTTGAAATAAACAAAGATGAAAGAACATGTGACTCAATACAAAAGTTTAGTGTGATGGTCGGATTACCATCTTCTGGTTAGATAATTCATGTATATCGACACGAACAGCCAAATAGAGATTCAAATCATGGAAATCTTCAGATGACTCATTACAAAAGCTTATTGTGATTGTCTTTTACCATCTGATGGTTAGCTACTACATGATATCGTCCAGGAATCCACCAAGATAGTGATTCAAAGTCCTGGAAATCTTCAGGTGACTCAGTACAAAGTTTATTGTGATTGCGGATAACCATCTTCTGTTAGCTAATACATGTATATCGACAACGGATAAGCCAAGCTTGTAAAATAAAAAAGATTTAAAGTCGTGGACTGTTTCCACAATTAAACACGTTGCTTTACTTTAAACTGTTAACGATTGAACAATTGCTACCCAATACGCCAGATCACGATACGGACTTTTAAAAATAAAATTGAGGGAGAAACGTATAAAAAAAGGATTTCTGCTTTTGTTTTCTTTATACGCAATTGAGTGCTACGATAGCTATAAGACATACCTATTTAAGAATTGTCCTAAGATAAGATATCTTCTTTGCTAAAAACCTTAGCCTCGTAACAAGCATTTGGTATTTCACCGCGGATAAATCTGTATCAAGATCTTTAATTCGTGGTGTCAAGAATCCGGGGTCAGATTACGTGTGAAAGGGTTATTTGAACTGACCCTACTTAAATACCAACGTGCCTACAAATCACATAGACACGGCTTAACCAGTCAATAGGATATCTTCTCAACAGATGGGACCATTTCTAACTCAGATCAGCCTTTCCTTGACAATAAGATTATCTCTCTAGAATAGTAACCTATTATCGACGAGACCTTGGTGTTAGACCCCTGCACAAATGAACTAAAAGCTCATTTGTGTTTTTTAAGAAAAATACGTAACGCTGCTTCTAAATATTTAACAAAACCCCGAAATATATTCTCAATTTTACTGAATACTTATAAAAAATCGATTTTCGTTCTTGTCACGACGTTATATGTAAAAAAGGACTCAAACACCCCGTTAATAAAATAATGGAGTTTTGGATAAGGTCGGCTTGCCTTTAGACTCCGACCTAGCGGCTTCGCCTAAAGGCTCGCCAGACCGTTCACAACCCCATTTTTTTCATAACGGTGTGCTCTCATCCTTTATCTATTACATACAAAGACTACTAGCGAAGTGTTACGTGTAATCCGTTCGTTACTATGTCAACTTGATCACGATAATGGGGCAATCTACACATCGGCAGCGCAGATCCAGATCGGATCCGTTCCCGAGTCCAGATCACGGGAAGACCGTTTATAGAACGTTACACGGACAGCAGTGGATTGCAAAGTAAACGGCGACCTTTCGAGCGTAAGTGTACTAATGCTACGCGTAACCTTTGTAATCGAGGAATACTTTACTCGTAACCTAAAATACGCGCTAAAGTGAGCGACACTACCCAAGCGTGTACTCACCATGTCCGCGTTGCAGAACTGGATCATGCCCGTGTAGACGCAAACTGATACGAGATCTGGATCCGATCTGGATCCGATCTGGATCTGCGCTGCCGTGTAGATTGCCCCATTGAGTCCTGCACCACGATCGAAGTGATCACTACACAAAGTCTGCGGCCTGCAATAACATTCCAAAAGGTGCGTGATCCAGTAAACCATGGAGTTATGTCACCACTTCGAAGGCGAATTGGGGGGGCGTATTCTTGCAGGTATCTTAAAGAGACACTGCACATTTGAAAAATAGTGCGCCCTCAAGATTTTTCAAAATCGATATTTTTGCATGTTTTTAAAAGCTGGTATATACAAAGCCCTCACCCGAAATGATTAAGACCAAATCAGCTTCCTTATGGGTAAACATAACGATTTAATCGCAGACGACGAAAATGGCGTTTTAACACAAGAACAAGCCCGGATGCAGTTTTCCCACGCTATGCACACTGTTTGACCGGCTAAACCTTGTGTGGTTGTAATATCAGTGAGTACGAGTCAAAATATTCATGTAATTTTGTTGATTAAAGTTAGGGAAAACTTAAAAGTTGGCCTACAAATTACCTGGATGTCTTTATCCTCGTATCAATGTCCCTATCTTGTTTTTGGGGTATGTTATTTTTATGTGTAAAATATATCTCTGTTCTTCCAAAGGCCTAGACTATAATTGAGAGCAAATTGAAGAAATTTCATATTTTGTGAAAATATGCTAGTGCCGCTTTAAATGGTAGCGAACGTCTAAGACAACTTGATGCGGCGATGGGCGTGAGGGGTTAGTCCTCACTCTTTGTTGTCTCTGTAATCACCCAAGTCGGACCACAAAATTAATGACAGTTCAGGAGTCGGGTTTATATATTTAATCAGCTTTAATCATCCATGAGGTCGATTCGGATCCGGCGGTTTGGAGAGTAGTGCAGGATATAGTACGCCAGCTACAGGTACAGAAGATGACGACCGTCGGAAACGCGCCTAATAATCAATCAATATTATCAGAGGCAATTAACAAATAACAGCCAATTATTGAAATATACAATAAATTTATCAAGTCCATATAAAAAAGCAATTAGCATAATTTTAGTTCAAAGATGATTTATAATTCAATGCTCTTAAATTTGATACTGTTTTTGTTCACTGTTGGAAAATTCTGCCCAGTGATAAGCTCACATTGAATCAATTTGTTAGCAGCCGTGCCAAGGGGCCAGCCTGCCTTTGATAAGACGACTACCCTGACACTAACACCATCTAAACCGTTCCCTAACTGCTCAGGGATCGAGCAGTAGGGGACTTGGTCCACATAGATTAATGGAACTACATTTTGTACGCATCAAAATGGTCATTATTTGATCTGTACAACTTGAGGGTCCCAACTTTTGCAAGTTCTTCAGCCAGCTGAAGAAACGATTTGTTATTGCATTGGCAATCTCTTGCTTGGTATTTACCATACTATTGTCCGTTATCACAGTGCTTCACAGAGTTTTTCAGAGTTTGCCACAGGACGACGTGGATCACTTTTATTACATTAATTTGCTGATGGAAATAATCGCTAGCCCTTACGTTTCTTGCGTAGTTTGTTAAAGGTGGGTGTTCCGATTTATGTGTATCGTGTTCCTTACTTAAATGAGAGACTGCCACGTCGTAACACTTACCACCAGTATCGTGGACGAACTTGCTGGTTGTGATTAAGAAGCGATAATGCACTGTTGCAAGGTCCTTTCACGACTGTGCTAAATATTGATGGTTAACACTAAAACGGCAGTTTTTTTGTTTATATCATTGTCAAAGAAGTGATTTTGGAGCTTAAATTTTTAGGATATAATGAGAAAAATACGGCCTTTCACTTGATATCACATTTATACTAATTCCGGGTAAAGCAGGGGGGTCCAGAGGCGTCGAACAAGCACCTTTACAGTATTCTCAAAGCGTGGAATTTTCCCAATCGGCCGCAGATTGTGTTTTTTCGGCTTACGCGCGCTTTCGACTTTGGCGTCGCAATTTAAGAATCAGTGGTGATGCCACTTTGGCTGTGGTTTGATACCTCATTTTTTTATTGGAAGATGTTTGTCAAAATCAGGCAGAACAATATTTAGTCGATGGGCTTTCCTTCTATGCCGTTGTTTTGTAGTCTCCATCGGGGGCTGAGGGGAAAAGCCATGTGTAAATTCATAATTAATTATTAAAATCAGATATCGTCTGTTCCCACAAATCAACTGGCACTTTTCTTGAAAAAGAATAAAATGTCACTTCAATTTTCAATTTCCCCAATATCAGTGACTAGTGGATACACACAGACTTCAGCAACAATGGAGTTGTTAAAGTATTTCGATCACGGCCCGGAGCGGGTTTGTTTATTATTTTAGAAAACAAATTCAAATTTCCCTTTCATCGGGAGTGCAGGACCAATTGTTATATGTCGCCGCCGCTGAAGAGATTTCAGCTGTTTCGCTCTTCCAATTTAGACTGAGTACTTTTCAGGACAAAATAATTAACCTACATCACAGATAACATAAATATTGAACTTCTATAGTGCGTGTTCAATTCCTTTGGCCATATTTTTATCACATTTATTAGGAAAAGGAAGAAACTATGAAACACACAATCATGAGGAATGTTGCTGGGCAAGCTTGACCTAACAATTGTGCAGAAACCAAAATCCGTAACTAGTATTGCTTAACTTCATTTCTATTCAATTTACCGCGTGTTCAGAGAGAAATTTAGTTGTCAACGACCTATTATGATAATTGTACATGGAGTTATCCATGGTTTATGTGAGAGAGAAGAAGGGGTATTGTTCACTCAAACCCGAATCGTGGAGCGGTGGGTAACACCTGGCTATAACAATGGCCTACATACCCGGCCATTTGTAATATATTGGCGTCATGGTTAGCTGAAGTATATACATAGCCATTGGTTCTCTGATATTGGGAAGAAAAAGAATTGAGGGGTGGACATTTTTATATTTTTAGAAAAATGTGCCAGTTTTATGTGCATGGGGAACAGACAGTTATGAGTGATGTAATAATTTATATGAATTAACACTTGGTTGTCCCTTGCCCCCAGATGGGGACTATAGAGTTTGTTATACAGTTGGTTATTTGGGCCACGTCCCATGGTCTAATTTAGGGGAAGTATTCCAAACATTGACGGGGGGAATCAGAATCAGTAACATCCACCCCCTGGCAGCTTGGGGCATAGATCTTCAACACACCCTCGTCAAAATGACGATCGAAAAGCGGGCGATGATTTTTTTGGCCTCACGTTTGTATAAATTTTCCTTTTCTGCTTTGCTGCTGAATACATGTCGGTTCTGTTAGTCCAAATTAGTTCTATATAGAGCAGGAGCAGGAATATCTAGTAGGACCTTTGTAAAGAATTCGTTCACCCCCACTGCAAGAAAAGTTTTAAAACCTTTGGTAGTTAGTATGGACCTCTACATCAATGCTAGGTAGGTCTCTCAAATGAGTGTATCGCTTTTTAATCGGAGTCAATTTTTTTACAAAAATGGAGCAAAACTTTGATCCCGTACAAATAGAAAATGACCTTTTTATCATTTTAGCCATTTTTTCCATATAACTCAAAACCAATGTCATAGATGGTACATCAATCTATACCATTTTTGGAATCCTATTGATAGACGGATAATATGGCATTTACATGTCAAATGATTGGGCATTTAAAAGTTGACCACCGTTGTAAACTTTAAATTGGCCCCATTGAAAAAGTGACACCACAATTTGAGAGCTACTAACCTACCTAGCGTTGATATAGAGGGTTCAGTATACTAACTATCAAAGGTCAAAAACTTTTCTGTCCAGAATTCCATATCCAGGGCTTTGAACACTCACGATGGAGGAACCCATCCCGAGGAAATCTTCCACAATCTTATCTTTAGCAATTCTTGTCCAAGTTGGACAAAATTGTTTTGTAATTCGTCTCTCCATCTGGTGTTTGGGAGTCCTGGCCTTCTGGTCCATTCTCTGGGGTTCAACTCTGTCACTTGTGGTCCACATGTTATCCTGCAGTCTAGCATCACATGGCCTGCCATCTATGTTTGGCACTTCTAATGACAGTCGATAATATCAGAAACTCCTGTCTGTGATCGGATCCAGAAGGTCTCTTGATCTTGGAGTCTGATGCCAAGAAGATTCGCTCCATCTTTCCTCGTGCAACTGCAAGGCATCGCCATCGTGGTGTTATTCAAAGCCCAAGTTTCACTGCCGTATGTCATAACAGGAAGAATGTATTCATTGAACACAAACTTCTCTTTAGCTCATACTGGTATTCTTAGTTTTCATGTGTTTTTTCCACTTTTGCAAATGATTTGCCCAGCCTAGTCCAATTCTCCTTTGATCTCAGGCTGTAAGTCACCCATCCACGCATCACTGTCTTCCAAGGTAGATGTAGTTGTTGACCTCTTCAATGACTTTCCGGCTACAGTTATCTTGGATTCCTGGTGTGGTCATTAAACATACTTTGTTTCCCAAAATGCAGGCTGAGTCCGATGGTGACACGAGCTGGTTCATGATGAATCAGTTGCTGCATTTTAAAAGATATCATTGTCTTTTCAAAGTCTTCTTGTCATCTAATATTAAAGAGACACGGGACATTTGAAAATAGTGCGCCCTCGTATTTGTCAAAATTTATTTTTTGAAATGGTTTAAGCCAAAATCAGCGCCCTTGTGTTTAACAGCTGTGTGTTCAATTAACTTTGAACACCTATTATTTCATCATTTATTCGAAAGGAAAACGAAAATACAATTTAGGCTGTGTAAACTCCTCAAAAAAAGTTTGCTTTTTTTTTCAGACATTATATCTCTTTTATTTGAACATTTTATTACACTCTTTGCATATCGGTGCAGAGCTTCAGGTATTCTTCTGTACAATGACATCAAAATCATAAGCATGATTTCTTCATGGTTGGAGTGACACTCATTTTGATACCATTTCAAATTGCCCATTCAGTCTGACAAAGAAAGTGCCAAATTTCAGCACGTCAGTTTAAGAGTTACACAGGTTAACAGCTTAAGAGGATTAGTGTTGGCTTTAAACGCGGGGGTGTTTGAATAGAAAAATGCAAAGGGTGGTCATTCAGTATCTCATCTTGCCACGAGTATCAGATTACAAGAAGGATCGTGCATGGAGAAAATTGAAGCTGGCATATATCAGAATAAAGTGCAGCCACTTTGGGGTGGTACGCCCTAGTGCTGTATCAAATGAACAACAAAAATTCAGCAAAATGGTAATGGGAAGGTGAGACCCAGAAGCGGTTGTCCCCGGGCGACAACACCCAGAAGACAGGTTTATTACTCTCTGCTCTTAGGATTGAAGAGATTGTTTTCCAGAAATTTACAGGCACGTTTGTGGGGCAGTATTAACACAATTCCAATCTGAGAGCATGGTAATTTGTTAAGAAGCCAGCAATGACAGCCCTTCACCAGCAGGTCCGGTTTAAGCAATATTAGCACATTTTTTTGAAGAGCGCCCCCAATTTTCGAATTTGAGATTTTTACACGGTTGCATTGGTAACTGGCTAGTAAACTATACCTGTGAATGGTTAAGCTCTACAATGTCTATGTGTCGCAAACGAAGGAATTTTGTAACTAGAATAATTAATATCGGATACCCGATAATAATTCAACGGCTGCTGGATACGGCCTTCCCATATGAAACAGCGCCATGTACGTATCTACGCTCATCCATTGGTTGTTTCATTGGTTCAGGCAAATCAAGTAGAGGTCATTTTCTTGAGGTGGCACTATTTCATCATGGACGGACATAAACTTAGCATTTCCAGCTCTGCCGTTAAGTACAATCTAGGATCCCAATTCTAATTACAAAAATCGCTCATTTTATGATAAATACGCATTTTTGAGCATTATCGTTCGCAGGTGTAGTTTCCTAGACAATTACCAACCATTACCAACATAGCTGTGCCAACTTTTTCAAATTTTGAAAATTGGGGCGCTCTTAAAAAATGTGCTAATATTGCTTTAAGGTGGTGTCGGCAACACCGGTAGTGGAATTTAAACACGGTGACAGAAATTCATGTTTTCAGATGAATGCAGATTTTGTCTTCGGAAGTTGGATGGTAGAGTTAAAGTTTAAGGAGACGTGGTGACGTTTATCGCAAGCCATAAAGGCCATAACGTATTGCCGCAACGCGTTGCGAGTAAGTTAGCACGGGTTTGGACATTTCGGCAAAGCGTTGGGTGTAGGCCAATCAAAATCATGAATTTCTGTGACGTAATTCACAATTTTTAGACCCCCAACGCGTTGCTAGCTATTTGCAAAACGCGTTGCGAGCTTCACCAACGAGTGGCAAGCTTTACAAACGTGTTGCGAAGGACCCAAGTCATAGGGTCATAAACGTAGTGGCCGCAGCGCGTGGTGAGAAAGTTCACAAACGCGTTGTGCGACATTTCGGCAACGCGTGCGGTGTAGGCCAATCAAAATCATGAATTTCTGTGGACGGATTCAAAAATTAGACCCACAACCTTCGCTAGATACGTGGCAAACGCGTTGCGAGCTTCACAACGCGTTTGAAGCTGTGACAAGTTCGTGTTTGTGAAGGTCCACAATTTAGCCATAAGGGTTCATAACGTATTGCCGCAGCGCGGTTGATGAGGAAAGTTCACCAACGCGTGACGAAGACATTCGGCAACGCGTTGCGGTGTCGGCCAATGAAAATCATGAATTTCTGTGACGTATTTCAAAAATATAAATCTCACAACGCGTTGCGACCTTTACAACGCGTTGCAAACCTTCACAACGCGTTGCGGCAATACGTTATGACCCTTATTGCCTTCACAACGCGTTGTGAAGTTACAACGCGTTATGAAGCTCGCAACGCGTTGTGAAGGCTTGCAATGAGTTGTGAAGGCCATAAGGGTCATAACGTATTGCCGCAACACGTTGTGGATCTAGTTTTTGAAATTCATGATTTTGATTGGCCGAGGCCGCAACGCGTTGCCGAAATGTCGCAACGCGTTGCTACTTTCTCACAACGCGTTGCGGCAATACGTTATGACCCTTATGGCTTGTGAACCTTCGCAACGCTTTGTGAAGGTCGCAACGCGTTGTGAAGCTCCACAACGCGTTGCTAGATACTTTGCAACGCGTTGTGGGTCTAATTCGTCATTCTAATTGGCCGACGCCTCAACGCGTTGCTACTTTCTCGCAACGCGTTGCGGCAATACGTTATGGCCTTTATGGCTTGCGATAGACGTTTCCCTCTCTGTTGCATTGGGAGAGCGAGAGCTTTTGGTGGAGGCCAAGGAGGCGGCGCTGATAACTTGGTAGACAAGACTTGTTGTTATTGAAGGCAACAATGCTGTCGTTTTCGGGGACAATATTAGCTTTAAATATTAAAGCTAACGGCCAGATTTTCTTTATTTTCAGATATATGTTATTTTCATCGATGTAAATGAAAAATCTGAAATAAAAAATGGGGGTCACCGACTTAGTTTTTGAGGTATGACGTTTTCAAAAATCACATTTTTCGGAAAAAATTGTACAGAGCTCTATGGGAAAATGAGAAAAAGACGCCATTTTCCTCATAAAAAATAAACTTCTGACAGATTTTTTATTGTTTAAATTATGTTAAAGTCATATGCCAGATCTGTAAGGCGCATCAATAAAAGAGGGGGTCACCGACTTAGTTTTCTAGAAATCTGCTAAAATGTACCAAAAAATACATTTTTTTTTTCATTTTAGTGCGTCTTGGTTAACTGTTGTGGGCGCAGCACTCTTCGCGTACCTACGCACCGAAACTAGCGCCAGGTATACACGCATCATAACACGCCAAACAGTGATTATGATAGCATTTACGGTATCGCAATCTACACAAGTGATTTCTATCTAATGCATAAGTGGAATAAACGTCAAATATAACAAAATTACCATTCCAAAAAAAGTTTAGAAAGAAGTTGGAAAATATGTCAACTTCATGCACGAAACTCAGCAATGTTGACTATAAAAAGAAGCTAGCAAAACAAGGTTCGTGCATCTGCATGCAGGCTAAAACATGCTGAACAGAAGGCTAATACAGACTTTGTGATCCTTCCGAATTTACCTTGCGACTCATGAGATTTGGAAGTAGTTATTTTGGGGATCCTCTCGATATTCTGAAGGTCCTATGTTCCGAAGGTTCGTTTTCCGAACATCATGCGTTTTTAGCATTCGCTTTTTAACCTTTAAAAGGTTCGCTATTCCGAAAATAGGGTTCGCTATTCTGAATTTCAAAAGGGGTTCGCTATTCCAAACTTTTTAATGAAACAATTGATTTGAAGCAGACAATTAATGATAGGATCAAGTTTTAGTTTCAGGGGTTAGGGTTAGTTTTAGGGTTATAGGGTTAAGTTTGCCAAATAATATGCATGTGTCATCACCGCCAAAACAGCGAAAACTTAGTCTGATGTGAATATTTTTTTTTATCTCAGTTGAGTTTTCTAAAATGTGGAAATAAATAGTGCAATCGCGGCATCAAAGTATCTATATAATTCATCATGTTCATTGCTACTTTTTTAATTGCTGAATGGTCTTGAACCTCAAAATTCGACGACCCTCAATTAAACACTTACACTTTCCTCCAATTTCTTCTGGTTCTCCGAAATGTTGGGGTTTTTATGTGGGGTAAAAAGATGCCTGCCGGTATTAGTTTTATTAAAGCGAATTTTGTGAAATTACCCGAAAAGCACGAGTGAACAAAAAAGCCCACGAAATAATCCAAAACTAAACGAGAATGCAAAACTGCACAAACGGATGCAAAGTTTAATTCACGAAATCACGCGCTAGCGTTAGACGCATCTCAAAAAAACAGTCGACGCACATATAGCGAGTGCGTAAGTATTCACGCTAAACGATGCGCAGCTGCAAATAGGTGTGCGTACTGAAAGGACCCTCTATCACCCTTAAGTCCTCAATCTGGGACGATATGCAGTACTCCGAGACGATAATGCCCATCCGTATCGTACTAGGATCGTCAATGAGTAACTTGCGAATGAAAGGGTTAAAAAAACTTCAGTAACCTGCCATTATATAGCAAACTCATCAAATTGGACACATTCCGTTTAACCTAATCTTTTCCAAAAGCAGTATTGTTTAAAAAATCTCAGCAATGTATGGTACCATGTTGCATTGTATTGCACATAGGTTGCTGGATACGCTTCACTTTTGTTTTCTTTTATAAACTTGGTAGATTTAATAGAAATGAGGTCCAACAATAAGTTATGGATCTTGGGTCTGCACCAATTAAGACACAGGTTTCCAAGCAATATTTTCTTTCTTGACTCTTGTTCATCTTCATTTCCTTTTTGAATAAATGAACTCACAGTAGAAGCTCGAGTTTAATTTCATCCCTGAAAGTGGATAGCTCAATCTAAATCGGGCGGTGATAAAACCTGAAATTTTCCAAGCAATATTTTCTTTCTTGACTCTTGTTCATCTTCATTTCATTGGGGGTTAGTTTGTTGTGCTTGGGTACTTTCCATCATCATTGCTGATTTTTTATTATGTAATTTTAAATATGTAATTTAGTAATTTGATAAGTTGTGTAAGATTTAATTGTCTATTTTTAACTCAATCAGCCATATACCCTCTGGTCCGAGATTATCTTAACTGACTCACAAACCTTCTTTGCAGGGTGGACCAATTGCCTGGGGTCAGCAGATATCTCACCTACCCCTGGATAACCATTGGCCGTGGTGAACTAAATGTGCACAATTTGTTTTTAAATTTCAATTTAGTAATTTGTGTGCGCTGATCACGAACTGCAGCACACTGCACATCTGTTGTGCATCCATAGTATAATATCACTAAATTGCTTGTGAAATTCTTGTAATATTTTATTCTTTGTTGTATACCATCAATTTGCTACCATGGGTGCTTTTCATTTCCGTGGAAGCCGTGGTGGCAAGCACAAAAAACGTAGGATTGCTACGAGGACTTGCATCAGAAAATCAACAGTGTCTAATCAGGGTAACACAATAAATAAAAGTAACTTAATTAAGGTACAAATAGTTAACAATCTTAACCAAAATGAAGTACGCTTTGCTACCTGGAATGCCAGGTCTATCAAGGCAAAAAACAAATCCACTGCATTGTGTGACTTCGTCATCAGCAATCAGTTGGACATCTTTGCCATCACCGAATCTTGGCTGACGGGAGATAGCAGAGATGATGTAGCCATTGCTGATATCCAGAATACTTTACCTAATTATAAGCTATATCATTCTCAACGCCATCATAGAAGAGGCGGAGGTACAGCTATTCTCGTTAGGGATGGTCTCCATGTAAGGATAAACGAGACCTGCAAGTTTAATTCCATGGAATATATGAATGTCACAATATCATCACCTTCTACCTCCTTCCAAATTATTCTAATCTACAAACTCAAGTCTGACAAGAAAAATAAATTCACCTCATCAATGTTTCTAGATGAATTCTCCTCTCTTCTTGCTACTTTGACAGTTGGTATATAATGGCCATCTGCTCCTAACTGAGACTTAAATGTACATGTTGACGTTGCTGATGACCGTGAGGCTCAATCCTTCCTCAATATTCTAGATCTGCATGACTTGAAACAACTAGTTGTTGGCCCAACTCACATCGGGAACCACACTCTGG